>CM075013.1:8294276-8363813 GCA_037576675.1 Pangasius sanitwongsei | reverse complement strand
GAGGATTTATGCTGATATTGCCCAAAAACCCTATTTTGTTCAGGCGTTTCCAAACTTTTGGAGGGCAGTGTATATATTGCAATTTCACAATAAAGGTTCGGACATGATTTAACTTAGTTTCATTTTTTTAATATCACAAAAACCTGCCGTTTTAACAAGGGTGTGCACGCTTTTTATATCCACTGTAACTTCGAAAGATACCACGATATTTATGCAGTGAAAGTGTTCAGAGTGGGCATAAGCAGGTACTGGGCTCCCTATTCAGATTATGCAAATCACCTGCATGTAGTTCATGCATCTGAGGTTTCCAGATTTTTTCTAGGGGCCCAAGAAGGGTTTTTTTTAATCGTGTGTAGATCACTGCTTTCAAAAACAAGTGCTTGCCTTTAATCCTGAAAAATCAGGGGATAGAACAGAAGAAGTAGAAAATTATTTTTATGCTATTTAACTGCGCTACTATGTAAGATACAAGCAAGGGACAATAAAAAATAAATAAAAAGAAAGACTAACATGATATATGAGAAGATATATGGGAAGATTGCCAGTATATTGTTAGATAAATTATCCTAGTTGTAATTATCACATTTATCATTGCAAATTTGTTTAACAATATGGATGCCACATTCATTAATTGGCAGTCTATAGAATAGTTCTTGATCAAGTACATCCTATTTTTTGCATAATGAATTAGAACTACAATGACAGAAAGCATGAAGCTTAGGCAGGGGTGAATGGACAGGTAATGAAATCATTTATTTACATTTTTTTAAATTTATTTATTTATTTTTGTGCACAATTACATGTAGGCATGACATACTAAATCAAGGTCATGAAAGGTGCTTTTAAATCACTGTTTTGAGTTGTCTACTTAATAAAATAACATAAAATTTATGAGAGTGCGCCTGAAAGATATTGTACGTGGATGCTGTAAGTGTGATTATGGTTACTGTGTCTGTCATTTTAAGGTACTAAAAGCTATAAGGACCATGGTCATCGCATGCTGCTGATCTGGCTGCATGGTGTGTTGATTGCCGGAGAAAACCCCATTAAAGGCTTGTACGAAGGGCTGATGGGAATCTCAAGGATGGATCTGGCAGGTCAGAAAGTAAATGGTAAACCTGAAGCATACTACAGTGCTGTAAAAAAAAGTATTTGCCCCTTTCTTGGTTCTCCGTACTATTGCTTATTTTTCACAATTCAGGGTTTCGTACAGGTGTTGGATGACTTATGCCTTAGATAATTGAAAAATAATTTGTATTTACTCAGGTTCTCTTTGTCTGATATTATATTATATTATCATGCAGTGTGACAAACAGGGAATAATATATCCAGAAGGGGGCAAATACATTTTCATAGCACTGTATAAGCAGGGACAAACCCAAAACTATGTGTCAGAAAAATATTCGAAAAGATATCAGAAAATAATGCATTGTTGCTTTTAATTAAAATATTTTTATGCCCTCCAGTCAATTTATAGCCTATTTCTTTTCAACATGGTCAAAAGAATTAGTTCAATTGTGATGGTAGAGGTGATAGAGCTTCCATGGTCATGGTTACATTTCAGCATCACTGGTGTGTTTACATCATAAATTTGTGCTTTTGACGAGGTTAGGCAAACATTCAATACACATATTGTTGCTAGGAAATTTGAAAACAAACACTGAAAATTAACTAGCTAATATTTAAGGCTATTGATTTAGCTGCTTAAAACATAGCTGCTAAGGCTTTGTAAACTTCACCATATTGAGGACCATCAATGTTACATTACAACTCAAGAACAAATGAGTTATCCAAAAAAATCCTAACTTTCATACAAATGTTCTCATAAACATGGTGAACACAACCTCACTTGAACACAGGATAATGCAGCAAGTTAAATATGCTAGCAAGTTAAATATAAGGATTTGTGACATATTTTGTATTGCTGTTTTGATTATCCTGAGTACGCGAACTTTTTGCTTTCTCCCCACAGAGAGTATGCGACAGCAGGCCAACGCAGACCCCAACACTCCTAAGAAGTGCACAACAATGTGAAACAGTGTTGTCTCGAAACACGCTGAGGAAATTATGTTTACAGCAACCGATACAAGATGAAACACAGACCAGAGCTTAGTATGCAATAGAATATAAACCAGTTTTCCTCATCAACACACTGATGCAGTCAGTTTTGAAGGGCTACTACAGTACCACCTGTTGATTCTTGCGACAGTGAAAAGTGACAAATTGAGCATTTTAGTTTTATGCAAACAGATAGAATACTGTGAAGCGACAAATCCAAATCCAAGTGACTGGGTAAATTCCTCAGATGCGGGTTGTCTGATGTTCCCCAGTTCTACACTCCCAACTTTTAGGTCCTACTTACATTTATTTTCTATAAAATTAGCTTTCAATGAAACTTGGCTTATATTAAAGAAACCAGGAAAGTTCTTGCAGAGATAAAACTGAACAATGGCTCCATTTTCAAACAACTGCAAACAAAAATTGCAAACAAACAAAGGCAACATAGTGATAAATTTTGCCTATAGTTTAAAACGTTGGGCAGCACAACAGTAGCTCCTATTATATAATATCACAAATGAAAACAGTAGCTACTTAGTACAGTTTTAGAGGCAAACTGGACCAACATCAGCAACTTGTCACTTTCAATTTGTCATGAATCCAGGGTTAAGAGGCTACAGCTACAAGCACTGTGTTACTTATTTTCCAAAAAAAAAGAAACGTTATTATAATTGAATCTGTTTTTATGCATTGCATTGCCGGTGTAATGTCATTCAAGTGTTATCAATAAATTAAGCAACTCGCACAGCACTCTTTAATTGTGGCTCTCACCTGAGCTAGGTTGGACTAGTGGTTTTTGCTCATTAATGACTCTAATGACTCGACAATTGAGGAGCCAAATAGTGAAAATGGAGATAAATATCCAACAAAGGAGACTTGTCAGTGTTTGCAGTCTTATGTTGCAGCAACCACTTTCTTCTCTAGGTCTTATCCAGCTCTTATTCAGTGTTTACTATGTCCTGCTAATATAAATATGAAGATTTACATTTACAGTTGTGCTCAAAAGTTTGCATACCCTTGGAGAATTGGTAATATATGTACCATTTTTAAAGAAAACATGAGTGAGCAGGCAAAACACATTTCTTTTATTTCTTATGGGATTCATATTCAACTGTAGGTTATAACAGAATGGCACAATCATAAAACAAAACATGGCAATAAAGAAAAGAACTGAAATGACCCCTGTTCAGAAGTCTGCATACCCTTAGTTCTTAATACTGTGTTTTGCCCCCTTTAGCATCAATGACAGCATGCAGTCTTTTGTAATAGTTGTCTATGAGGCCCCAAATTCTTGCAGGTGGTATAGCTGCCCATTTGTCTTGGCAAAATGCCTCCAGGTCATGCAAAGTCTTTGGTCGTCTTGCATGAACCGCATGTTTGAGATCTCCCCAGAGTGGCTCAGTGATATTAAGGTCAGGAGACTGTGTTGGCCACTCCAGAACCTTCACCTTTTTCTGCTGTAACCACTTGAGGGTCAACTTGGCCTTGTGCTTAGGGTTATTGTCGTGCTGGAAAGTCCAAGAGCATCCCATGCGCAGCTTTCGTGCAGAAGATTTCCCATGCCTTTGGAGCTGACACACCCCCAAAACATCAGTGAGCCACCACCATGCTTCACAGTGGGGATGGTATTCTTTTCTCTATAGGCCTTGTTGGCTCCTCTCCAAACATAGCGCTTATGGTTGTGACCATAAAGCTCTATTTTGGTCTTGTCTCTCCAAATTACAATGTGCCAGAAGCTGTGAGGCATGTCAAGGTGTTGTCAGCCATATTGTATCCAGGCTTTCTTGTGGCATTGGCGCAGTAAAGGCTTCTTTCTGGCAACTCGACCATACAGCTCATTTTTGTTCAAGTATCGTCATATTGAGCTCCTTGAAACAACCACACCGTCTTTTTCCAGAGCAGCCTGTATTTCTCCTGAGGTTACCTGTAGGCTTTTCTTTGTATCCTGAACAATTCTTCTGGCAGTTGTGGCTGAAATCTTTCTTGGTCTACGTGACCTTGGCTTGGTATCAAGAGATCCCCGAATTTTCCACTTCTTAATAAGTGATTGAACAGTACTGACTAGCATTTTCAACAGTTTGGATATCTTTTTATATCCTTTTCCATCTTTATAAAGTTCCACTAACTTACACAGGTATTGTGACAGTTCCTTTCTGCTCCCCATGGCTCAGTATCAAGCCTGCTCAGTGCATCCATGTGAGATCTAACAAACTCATTGACTATTTATACACAGAAACTAATTGCAATTTAAAAAGCCACAGGTGTGGGAAATTAACATTTAATTGCCCTTTAAACCTGTGTGTGTGTCTGTAACAAGGCCAAACATTCAAGGGTATGTAAACTTTTGATCAGGGCCATTTCGGTGATTTCTGTTATCATTATGATTTAAAAAGGAGCCAAACAACTATGTGATAATAAATGGCTTCATATGATCACTATCTTTAAATAAAAGACAGATTTTTTTTTCTGTCATATTTTCAGAATCAATGGCAAGATTTCACAATTTCTGCCAGGGTATGCAAACTTTTGAGCACAACTGCACATTACATACATATAAAAACTTATTTAAAATAACACTACTTTTTTTTTTGTAAATAGAGTCACTGTTTACACTGCACAATGCATGGCTTTAATCCAATGTTTATATCAAATGTTGTAGCATGAAAAGCATCATGGCTTTTAATGATGTCAAGACTTGGGTTTAACTGTGACTTAAAATAGTTTTTCTTTTTCTTTTTTAAAGCTGTTTACGCATACATATGCATACATAGAATGAAAAGGTTTGATGAATTGTTTAAATGTATAATTAGCACTTTAAGGCTATAATCAGGATATTTTGGGAAGAGAATCATCTTTTATTTATCACATAGATGTAAGATTTGGTTATGTTTAATCCCAAGCAGGTTGAATTATAGCTTTTATATTTCTTTAAATATCTCTCAAATCTTTTTTTTTTTTTTTTTTTTTTGATATTGTGTAATACTCAGGTAACAATTTAGCTCTTAAAAATGTCCTGATTACAGCTTTAAAATGAATTTAGGTAATGGTTGTTATTATTATAATAATTATTAGTGTTGGATAATAAAGGTAAATAAATGTCAAAAGACTAATGAATGTCTAATGAATTATTTATTTACATACAATTCATGCAGATAGTAGATAGTGAACAATGCAGGTGGTAATGTGTTAGTAAATTTTTTACTAAATTTGCCTTTTAAAGTAGTAAAGCTGAAGGGAACCAAGTTGGAGGCTCTGCTCTAAGATGAAGCTGAATGATCTCGTGCTCCTCTCATGACTATCAGGCATCCTAGAAAAAAAAAAAAACCTTTGCCATGTGAAGCATGGAGTAAAGTGCTCTTAGCAGAAGAGCCACAGTTAAAACTCAGAGCTGAAAACACTGAACCTGAACCAAGAGCAATCTAGTTACAATCCTGGGATTTGAACTCATTTTCTGATTATTAGTATAGAGAACCTTAATGCTGTGCCACCACTTAAAGGGCAGCTAAGGTCATCCATCTGGGAGATTAGTTTTAGAGGCTACAAGCATGAATATGGTCACAGGGAGGAATTTTTTTTTTTTTAATTTCATTATTTTTATTTTTAGCAATCAGACAAATACATTAACATTTTCAGTAAACAGAATCTGACCAATCTGATCTTATCTTATAATGAACCATGAACATAGTAAGAGTATTTTGACGGAAATGGTTTCCTTAAAATTGTATCATATCTTAAAATACTGTGATACCAAAATGTGATTAATAAAATACTGAATCTGAAGTTGACACAAGCCACTTGTCCTTTATCAATGTTCAAATGTCATGTGATCCTCACAGGAAAAAAAAAATCCACTCTAACAATGTGGATTTGCCTGAGTGCAGCTGAAAGCACACTACTTTGTTCAACGATGACTAAATTAAGAAGCTTTGGAAGAAAGAGCATTGTTACATTGCAGTTAAGCTTTTTTCTACTAACTAAGTATCTTAATGTTTAATACAAATACCATCTGACATCTTAAGCAATGTGAGACTCGCTTAATTTTCTCTCCATCGCTAAAGCTTATATAAGTGTGAATTAAAACTATGTTCACAGTGAATTAAAGCCATGCTCATCATAATTGGCCTGCAAAGATGAAGTTTAATAGCTAATTTAATCCTGTGCAAATAATTTAAAGGAATTGTTCAACAAAACCCTACAAAAGGTAGTGGACTGCACTGGAGCTACTAGCTTAATATAGCCAATCAGTAATTGAAGTCTCTCTCACCCAAACTCTTTTCCATAAATATTTGCCTAAATCCTCAAACACCTGCTTCAAAAAACATTCTTATACACTGTAATTTTTAAAGATGTAAATGATTTATTATTATCATGCAGATTTCTCTGTATCTATGTATTTCAAGAGGCTGTGGCATGTTGTATAAGTTAGTAGTGTAAATATGGTGACCAAATGCAGAATGATAACCAATTGCAAAAAAAAAAAAGACAGTTATGGATGTCCTAGATGGCTGTCCCCATCATGTTACAGTGTTCAGCTACACTAAGGTTGGCTCATGTTTATAGATTACAGGTCATGACATTGGCAGTCATGAACTGGTTTTGGTCTGATTGAGATATTTACAGGAAAAAATTGGGGTGAGATAGGCTTCTATTTTTTTTTTCTTTTTTTCGGGCTACATTAAATTTCTAGATCCAGTACAAAACCGGACCTAGAAATTAACCAATCATGTCCTGGCTAATCAGCTGACCACTGCATTTTTTATGCAAATTATTCTTTTAAGTAATTCCATAGTAAAATGTCAATGATTCAGCTGAGGCAGAAGATTTTTACTTAGTATAACACAGTTGTCAATATACATCTTTTCCATCCTTCCAAACCTGTGACATTTGTAGGCTCTACCTTTAATCAGTGCATGAGTAACGGCAACAAATAAATGCATGAATACAATAACAAAAGAAAAGCGGAAAAAAAGACAAGACTAATCAAATACAAGGTATAAGGCAACCAGTTCAAAATGGCATCCTGTGAAATAAGACCAAGTACCCATTCTTAAATTATTTACAGTCATAACACGTATCAAAATATCGTTTCTGGAAAGTAAAAATAGGCTCTTTTAGTTCGTCATTTTGATTGAATCCACTGTAGAAAAACATGAAGCCGAAAGGAGGTTTTTCCCGGCATGTGATGTGTAGCACTGAATTAAGGAGTCAGTGCTTTTGTAATCGGCTCAGTGTAGGCTGTGGGTCGGGGGGGGGATCTTCTTATGATTCATCGTCGCTCTCTCTAATGTTATTCAGATTGCTCTTTTGGACCTCGAGCTCCTCTGCACTAACCATAGCAGGGTTGATGGCAGCGTATCTCGTCCCATGGAACTGTCGCAGATGTATCTACAGAGCCAAACAATGCAGTAAAAGAATAAGAATATATGGAAATTCAAATATGCTTGCCCCTTTATTTTGCAACATATAAATCACTCACTTGGATGTAAAGGTTAACTTCGGCGCTTCGACAAAGGTAAGGAAAGTTGCCGCCGGTTTTGAGGTGAGCCCGCCTGGCATTAGGGTACAGTTTATACATTTCTTCCTTTGCTTCATTTGAAAGGGCACTCTGGTCAAATACCTGAAAACACAACAGCATGAAGTGACACGTACAAACATACAGTATAATGCAAAAGCAACTGAAGTGCAGTGGTTAATTATGTAAATATTAGAAGAGGTAAAAGCGTACATCCATAATGGTGACTGAAACATCCTTTATTTTGTGAGGCTCGATGTAGGAGTTTTGGCAGTTCAGCGTGAGCCGGGATGCCAGTTCACTCTGGTTCAGGCTCTCCAGCTGAAAATACACACACAAAGACAGCACTTTGTTACCCTATCAGCAAGGAATGGGGCAAATTTGCACTAAGCATTGTAACAAAGCTTTCTTTAACAAATATCTGTGTATTCACCTTTAAGACCAAGGTAAACAGTGCTCTGGACTCAATGAACAAGCACATCATTTTCAAACTAATGTAATTTTATTAAACATAATGGAATTCACTCTACACAGTATGCCTACAGCCCAACTTCGAACAACTTTGATACAGCAATCGAAGAAAACAAATGAATTTTTTCCCCCTGAATGATCAATAACATTTTCCTGCAAGAATATCCACTGTTGGTTTAAGAGAGACAGCTTTTTAAACTTTAAATGAATTTAAACGTAAACCTTAAATTTTACTCAAAATTTGGAACTTAAAGTAATCCTTCAAACTGTGGACAGGTTTTCTTTACAGGAGTGTGGATTGAATTAACATTATTTTATTAATTTGACAAAAAAAAAAAGCAAATTAAAAGTGTGATAAATCAGTCCGCATCCTGTGCACAAATTACTGAAATTTTCTGACTCTGATTTAGTCTCTTGTGGTTTCATTAAGTTGTGTGTGCAAATACAGTATAAGATTAAATACAGAATAATAGGATGTCCTGGATCAAATGCTATTTAATAAGTTGGCAAATAATAATAGTGGAAGCAATAGTGTTATATTAAAAATTTGCAGTGATTAATGTGATTTTATGTGGCAAAGGTCTACCCTTTCAAGGAAGCCTAAGAAATGAGTTTTAACTGACAAGTATAGGAACGGCAACGCCAGTTCTTTTGTTTTTGCTATAGACTGATTACATTTGGGTTTGAGATCAAAAGATGAATGAAATGATACATCAGAATGTCAGCTTTCATTGATATTCACATCTAGATGTGTTAAACAACTTAGAACATGGCACCTTTTGTTTGAACCCTCCCATTTTTGAAGTGATCCAAAATATTGGAACATGTGACTGACAGGTGTGTCTTGTTGCCCAAGTGTGCCCTGTTAGATTGATTGTTTAAACAATTAATAACTCTGAATGTCTATTCCGTTTGAGCCCTGGGTTTTGCCCATGATGACTGCATTTGTTGTTCAAAGGAATAAACCAACATGAAGACCAGAGAACTCACTACGGGAGAAAATCAAGCCATTTTGAAGCCAAAAAAAGATGAACAATTGATCAGAGCCACCGCACAAGCATTGGGCATAGCCAATACACCAATTTGGAAAGTCTTGAAAAAGAAAGAAACCACTGGTGTACTAACAACCAGACATCAAACAGGTCGGCCAAGGAAAACAACAGCAGTTGATAACAGAAACATTGTGAGAGCTGTGAAGAAAAACCCCAAAACAACAGTCAGCGACATCACCAACAACCTCCACAGGGCCTCTACCAAAGTGATGGAAAGGCCAAAGTGTGGAGAAAGAAAGAATCTACTCATGATTCAAATCATACAAGCTCATCAATCCAAATGGTGGAGGTAGTGTCATGGCTTGGGCTTGCATGGCTGCTTCTGGAACAGGCTCAATGATTTTTATTGATGTAAGTCTACAGAAACATTCTGTCTGCCAATTTACAAAGAAACGCATCCAGTCTAATTGGGAGGAACGTCATCATGCAGCAAGACAATGACCCAAAACACACTGCCAACATAACAAAGGACTTCATCAGGGGGAAAAAAAGTCAATCACCAGACCTTAACCCAATTGAGCATGCGTTTCACCTCCTGAAGAGGAGACTGAAGCTTGATGCAGTTATTGCAAACAAGGGATATGCAACCAAATATTAAGTGTTATTTACATTAAGACTATCTGTTCTAATACTTTTGCTCACCTAAAGATTGGGTGGTCTGCAAAAGGTGCCATGCTCTAAATTGTTTAATGCATCTAGATGTAAATATCAGGAAATGAAAGATCTCATGTTCATCTTTTAATCTCAAACCCATATGTCTTCAGTGAATAGCAAAAACAAAAGAATTGGCCTTGCAGTTCCAGTACTTTCAGAGGGGGTTGTATGTTTCCCTGAATTCACTCCACAGCTCCACAGAACTGGAACTACTAGAACAAAATGAATTCATGAATATTAATTACTCACTCTGTCCACCATAAAGTCAATGGCATCTGCCATTTTGGGATCAACAGGTCCTTTGGCAAAGTTCCCAAGAACAATCTTCTTAAGCATAAAGGCTGGCATTAACCAGAAACTGAGGGGAAAAAATAGTTAAAAGTGAGGAAATGTGAGGATTTCAAAAAAGAAGTATACAATATCAAGTGCAATACTCTACCTGTTAGCGGTCCATGTTTGGTTAAAAATGGATGTATCGCTGAATGAATTGCACAAGATCAGAGAATGCACTCGAGGTGATTTGTGTGTGACCTCTGCAAATTTCTGAGCCAGAAATCCTCCCAGGGAAGCACCAAATAAGTGCACCTAGTTGAAAAGCGACAGGATCAGTATACTTTGTGACTGTAAGATGAGATTTTCCAAAGTAACTCGTTAAATAAAGGAAAACTGGACAAACCTTGTCTAGTTGCAAGTGGTCTAGAAGTTTCTTAAATCCATCACAAAATTCCAGAAGATCCCAATAGACTGGGTACTGGAGCTACAGCAAAGATATAACAAGTTACATGACTTAACTGACTTGCTGCCATGAAGTGATACACCAGAAATTAAGTCCTCGGGGAACCAAAATTAGGGGTGTTCAATATTTATGATACAGCAGTACTTTAAACCAGTACGTAAGGTGAATCTGGGCATCTCTGAAATGATAAAGTCTAATACTACACACAAACATCTCTTCATTACAGTATCACATTATTGAGAAAAGTTATTAAATCTCTTCTGGCTTCTGTGTCTGTGAGTTCTGAAGAAGGACTCCTTTATGCCCAGGTGTTTCCTGTGTTACTTCTTCTTTCCTCTTTAGTCACTTGACACATACAACATCCAAACACTGACAGCACTATGACAACTCATTATTTAAATGTCCTTTGTAAATATTTATCATAGAAAAAAAACCAAACTGTGTTTTCGAAGCCTCCCAGTATAAAATTACGTTTCATGAAAATCTTTAAAATAACTTGTGTGGCCTATTTAATCATGTCACACTTCCACATTGGTGTTCGGATATAATCATGGCTGTTGTGGACCTTACCGAAATGACACGATAGCCCCAGCCAGTAAGAGCCAGCACTTGCTGGAAGAAAACTTCAGCCGTGCCACTCACAGGAGGAAGGAAGATGATCGGGCACCTGATGCTTTTTGGCCCGGCGTCATACAGCGACCAGACTTTGCTGTCATCATCATCCACAATAATCTAAACGCAACAAACATGACAAAGTCACATTGCTAAAGGTGCTGAATCACAAGGCGATCACATGGTACTTTTTATGACCAAATGAAACACCTTAAGAAGCTGTGAAAAAAAAAGACCATAGAATATTATCTGTAGTAAAAAAAAAATAATAATAATAGAGCTTGAATGTGAAATTACATAATCAGACCACACAAGCTGACAAAGTTATGATAAATAAGGATAAGCTTACTCTTCTGAGGGGCACTGAGCTTCGAAACCAGTTGTAGTCAGGAGACATTCTTATCTCCTCCATCTCTAGAAGAAACAGAATAAATCTCAAAGTTTGGAAGAAATTTAGCTATTTATATCAACTTTACAGAAAGACAAAGCATGACAGTCTTCCATCAGATGAGGGTGAAAGCTTCCTCCCCACACACACACACACACACACCTTGTACCACTACAGATTTAGTGCATTAGTGCTGCTGAAGAGTGGAACAGTAGCAAATAAGACTAATATTTTTACTGACGTTAATAGCTACGCAATAAAGTAGGCTCAATCCTCAAAGACTCAATGCTCCCTATATGCGTGCACTACATAAAATATAAAGAAACTGACTTCTACACCCTAGATATGCACTATATGCTCAAATGAGAGTCATTTAGGATTCAGTCTTAGACTAAAACGCACTTTGTTTTATCTATTTAAATTAAACAAAGAACGGATGAAAGCACTTCAGAGCAAATAAAAGCAAAGCTAATCAGATACTTTAACACAAAACAATAACACAACTCTTAATCCCCTTGTTTTCTTTTTTTTTTTAAATAACGTTAGCAAGTTAACAACTTGTTTACAGACAGCCAAGCAAACAACTCCATGTACAGCAGGAAAAGCAGGTAACTAAACAGCCACATTTCTGAGAAATCAATCGTCTTCATAGTACTGCATTTTTGAGAATTTATCTACCTTTTTTTGAAAATCGTCACCCACGGATTAGCAACATTTTAGCTTTCCTTTAGCAGTCATATGACAGTTGACTTCCGCATCTAACGTGGGGGGGGGGGGCTGTTCTGCGCATGCGCGGATGTCTTTTCTACAATGCGCATGCTCCGTTAAAATGTGTTATAAAGTATTATTATAAATATAACTATAAATATGTATAGTAGCTTGAAGTGTTAACAATATGCAAAAGCTGTTTAATTTTAATTATTTTAATTTTAATTATATATATATATATATATATATATATATATATATATATATATTATTAATCCATAATTAAATTCAATAATTACTGTTAATAATTTTTACAAATATTTTAATTGTTTAATTTTCTTTATTAATCCGGTGCAAAACTTCTTAGGTGTCCCTTTAAGGACATTTTCAACGTTTCAAGGTTCAACGTGTTAACATTGCGACAGGATAAGTCTGCTCTCGTCATGTTTCTCTCACTCCGGTTTAATCTCAAATTGATTTCCATGGGGCACAAGGTGCACTATATAAGGACACAGAAACCTGTTATTTCAAACCCTATATAGTGCACTAAGATAGGGAGTAGGACGTCATTTAAGATCCAACCAAGCGAACACAGCTAGGTTAGCCTCCCACTTAGTTAGCATTGCTTTGTCACTGAGAAGAGATTGCCCTTAGCTGCTTGTGCATTTTAATTAACCCATGGACATTTCCTAAAAATAACTGATATCTTATCTTTGCCCCATACAGAGCAGGTTAGCACTAGACTTATTATTATTTCACCAACTAATTTCCCTTGAAAAGCTTAGGAAGCTAACACAGCTAATTGAATGGTATGGTAGTTAGCTAGTTAGCGTAGCATTTCAGTATTAGCTAGTTCTTAGCTAGCTGATTTAGCATAACAAAAATAAAACGAAGCCGGAAAACATGTCCTGTGCATGCACTTCAGCGGCACGACTGCTCATAAATTCAGCCCACAAAGGTAAAGACACTTTATTTTCTGTGTTCATGTTTTAGTTGCCTAGCTAACAAGCTACTTGACGTAAATTAGCTAAATTAGGGGGTTTTCCCCCGATATTATTTGGCTAGCTAACCTATCACTCTGTTCAGGCCCGTCACTCTGTTCAAGCCTGTCAGAAATACTCATGTCTAATGATATTATGATTCATAGTCTCATCCCAGTCTAACTGGGAGCAAGCCAATGTAAAAGTCACTCGTGCTTTGGAAGAATAATGTTGTTAAATGAACAAACAGGAATAAGAAGTCCGTTTTAAATTGACACCTAGGATATTTAACTTGGTTTATTCCTCCTCTTATTTCCTTCTTCAAATAGCAGTTTGAAGAACTGTCACATTGCTTACACAAACATGTCACAAGCCTTAAAGGAAATCTTCAGCCTCAAACACATTAAATATGTGTATACTGGAATATTTCTGATATGTTTAGTGATGGTGGTGGTGTGTTTTCTTTATTCCCGTGATAAGTCAGCGGTTGTGTCCCGCGCTGACGTCACAGGGGGGGGACATTGCTAGTGTACTTAAAGTGAAGTATTCAAGGAGGGAAAAATTTCATTGATCTCAAATATAAGGGGTAACGATCAGGTTTTGTTGTTAGCTCCTAAAAACGAGCTTCTGTTCTCACTCACCCTTTTCCAGCATTGTTTAATGTCATGTTAATGACCAATCCAGCGTAGAAGTAGTGGAGAGAGTAAACGCTGGGCCGCTGGAGTCAAAGTTCCAGAATGCAATGCGGATAAATGATGCTCGAGGTCACATGTAGTTCCCAATCGTTAACTAGTAAAGGCCAAAGAAAACACCACCTCAGTGTAAAAATCCTATTCATCAACTTGAGTTATTCTTCTCAATTACGAGTTTCTTCCCCATTTATGGAGCGACGTCAAATCAACAAAGAGCCCCCTTAACCCTGAGTTCAGCAAGTGACATCCAAGCAGCATGGCTGCTCACACCATTAACAGTTAACAAAAGAGCACTTCTTCACTTTTAAACATGTTATACAGTATGTACTAGTGTTTGCTTTATATTAACCAACTTACAGACATATTCGCTTGTTAAATCTATAACATTGACTATACAGTTCGCTGTTTTGAGGAAGTAAACATACGTCACCCATCAGCTTGAATGTACAGAGGTCCAAAATTACGTAATTCCAAATTACATAAGTCCAACTCAGCAGTTACAGCAAGACAACAAGCATGATGGCATTGATGTTGGTATTAATTTTAGAAGCTATATATAGCTACTACTGTTTCTCATTGGAAAGCTGGACAGTGCAGAGCCACATGTGAATGTAGGGTTATTCAGCTGCAGTATCTTCATCGCTAAATGGTATTCCTGTTTGTAATTGCAAGTCAGTTAGTTAACACTTGGTGTGTGGGTGTGTATATATAATTAATTAATTATAATTTGTTTGAATTGCAGGGTTCTCAGGCTCCAGAGTTCAGCTGCTCTCTCTGAGCCGACCAGCGACTCACGAAATCCGTCTGACACGAAGTGTCCCTGTCAGACCCTTCTCAGAGTCGCCTGTGTATTATGCGTCTAAGGACGGAGTCAAAGATGGCGATGGTGGAAAGGTAGTCTTCTTTTTGTATTGAGCTTGCATGTTATGTTTTATCTCTAAATCAGGATTCAAACTGAGTTGCATATCTGTTGTTTTGATCTTTTTTTTTTTTTTTCTTTTCTTTTTTTTTTTTTTTTTTTTTTTTTTTTTTTTAAGAAATCTGTAAGTGAAGGAAGTGGCAAAAGATCCAGCTCGGGCAACTCAGGGAAGGGTGGCAGTCAGCTTCGTTGCCCCAAATGCGGAGATCCCTGCACGCATGTGGAAACATTTGTTTGTGAGCATTATATTACAGTTATTCAACATCTTTTCTGTAGTTACTGTTGTAAATTGCTTCATGTTGCCCACATTTCCTGATGTTATTGTGTCACTTGGCCTTCTGCATTTCTGTGTGAAATGTCTGGCTGTACACTGGACAAACTGTTACTAAAATTAACAGCTTGCATAACTTCACTGTGGCCAGTAATTAGTTTCATTCCTATCCTACTAGTCCAGTTTTTTTCTTTCTAAGCATTTCTAGTGCTTCTGTGGTTCTTGGAGAACATATTTGAACATAGACAAAGTTATTGTTATTTTAGCTGTCTACCACAGTATATTGGAGTTGAAATTTAATATAATTTCATAGCTGAAAGTGCAAACTCTCAGCTTTAATTTGAGGGCATTTTACATTCAAATCGTGTGAACGGTATAGGAATTACAGCACTTTTTTTATTTGTGTCAACAATCAAGAGAAGGCTTCACCAGAGTAAATACAGAGGGTTTACCACAAGATGTAAACCATTGGTAAACCCCCCAACAGGAAGACCAGATTAGAGTTTGCTGAAAATATCTTAAAAAAAAAAAAAAAGCCTATGCGTACCACCTCAGAACTCCCCAGGAACAATAAGCCAATAAGCTACAACATGGCTTGTGATTAGACCTGAAATATAAATTATAAAAATAAAGTGAAATTACACTTCTTAGTGCATCTGTCACATAAAACAAATAAAAATGTTCAGGCATTTGAAGTTTGCCTAATTTCTGGTAGGCCATGCATCATCATCATCATCATCATCATCATTATCATCATCATTATCATTATCATGCTTTCTGAGATTCAGGACTTTTTTGCTCATGATTTACAGTGTTGTTTTAGCTTAAGTTAGTTTGCTTAATTTCTGGGCCGTTTAGCACATAGTAGTTTTGGTTATTAAAGCCGTTGAGACCAGTGTTAGATGTTTGCATCCCTGCTTGGTCCATCTTTAATTGGCTTCCGTTTAGATTTGTGTGGTTGTGTATGTCTTCTAAAAGCTTTTTGAACTCTACTCTAAGCAGGTAATGATGTTTCTCTTTGTCAGCTTCAACTAGATTTGTCAAATGTGAAAAATGTCATCACTTTTTCGTGGTCCTCTCGGAAACGGACACTAAAAAGAGTCTGAATAAAGATACTGAATCAGCTGCCGAAGCCGTGAAGCTGGCCTTCCAACAGAAACCCCCACCGCCCCCCAAGAAGGTACCTGTATATCATGCTGATGTCTTTTTTTATTATTATTATTATTATCCTTCATTGAGATACTGAATGTTTCTAGAGTACTTCACCCAAAAACCGTATGTAACTTTCAACAAATGAAGTTGAAAGGAGCAGGGCCTTCTTTGCTAGCTTGTTATTAGCACGTCTGAATGATGCATTCCTTTCCAGATCACTGAACATTGTGAATTCATTTTTCAGACTAATAACCAAAGACATGTTTTAAAGTGCCTATTTTCCCCCCCTTTTAATTAGATCTATGCCTATCTCGACAAGTATGTTGTGGGTCAGGCCCATGCAAAGAAGGTGCTCTCGGTGGCTGTGTACAACCACTACAAACGCATTTATAACAACATGCCAGCTGGCTCCAGACAGCAGCAGGCAGAGGTGGAGAAGCAGGCCTCTCTCACTCCCCGAGGTTTGTACCACTTATCTGGTTTATTGCAAAGTGACACTGCGAAGGGAACATGTGTGTGCTTATGAAAATTTGATAGTTTGAGTCAGTTTAATCACTTGGTCTTTCCAGCGTCTGAGAATTACTTTAAACCTTTCTCTTTAGAAAGAGCCAGCTGGTAGGTTTGTTAATATTAGGATAGAAGTTTTCAGTACAGTGACAGGTGTGCTGTCATAGTGCTCTGTAAAGTGAAGCTTTATCCAAATGGTCTAAAGTCTTGTTGCATGTAAGTGTCCTTGGATTTTACTGCTGCATTGTGCAACATTGAGCATTGTTCATGATCTAAGAATATGCTGGTTGAGCCCAACCAGAAGTCACATCCCTAGTTCTTTTTTTTTTTGTCATCAGGAGAATAACCAGCATAATAGGTTGTTTCCATGTTGAGATCAATTAAACAAAACATGTTTAATTAACAGAACATGTGTAATAACATCTTTGCTTAGTCATTAAATCAGGGGTTCCCAAGCCAACAGTTTCCCACATGGGGTCACTGGATACAGAAATGGGGTTGTGAGAGAAACTAACAATCTCCTTTTGTTTTATTCTTTTCTTTTTTTCTTTTTTTTTTTTTTTTACAAATTAATATTAGAAGTATTTCTATGAAAACAGATTTTGTGTGCTAATATTTTGACATGTAACTGGGCACATTCTAACAAGACACACTTAAATGAAGCGTGGGCTTGCTGTTGTAGTCTTGTTCAGTATCCTGACATGCCACACTATCGTAGGACTTCAGCAATAAAATTGGACAAATTTCCCCGTCTATCTACTCCACAAAACAAACTAGTGTTGTGTCTTAAATCACATACCTACGTACTCTGATAGACTGTTATTGAGTACTAACAATAACTGGTTTCCGCATTACAGTTAGTGTTCGAATTTTAAAAACCTCTCCTGTAGCTTTCAAACCTACTGTAAGGTCTGTTCTGCATACCAGTGTTCTGGATTTTCTAGATTGTTAAATACTTTTGAATGTAAGGTCAGAGATTTAAATTTGAACAGCTCATGACAACAATCACGATGATGGTGGTTTTAAAGAGAAGTCATGTCCAGCTCTGATTGATGTTGCTGCACATGAAATCGCTAAACATTTTACAGTTTGACTTGGACACCTGACAGACAGGGATGCTCTGACTCTGATGTGCCATCTACTGAATGTCGCTTTTAATCTGTCAGATGTATATAAACTATACAGGCGAGTACGTGAACAATGCAGACACACACTACTCTGCTTCGTGTCAGACCATATCACACCACCCATGTGTGGATTATTTTCCTATAACAACACATTCCATCATGGTGTACTCCATATGTGTCATTCGAAGCTGGAGGTGATGGCAGAGATGAGATGCACCCTTTCAAACACACCTCCTGGCTGTTTGAAGTGCTGTGTCAAGAAATGCAAGCTCACCCTTCTGATTAGACTAGTAAGTCAGTGCAAGGACGTTACAGATATGTTACTGACATTTTCCAAATGTTACGTAGTCCTAAATTAAAAATTTCCATTTAAAAAATGGTCAAGGCTTGGGGTCTCAGAAAATTCATAATGTCCGTTTGGGATGATTTGGCCAAAAGGTTTGGGAACCTCTGCTTTACATTATATTTCTATTGATGTTTTATTCTCTCTCTTTTTTTTTTTTTTTCTTTTTAGCAATTAAGCCCTGACTAAAATAATAATTTGCACAGATACCAATTTCAAGCAGCTTTAAAGATTACAATAATGGATAATATCAGCCAATAAAATTTAGATGGTCAAAAATTAAATGGCAGTGGCAATCCAAATGAAGAGTATACAATTATAAACAGTAAAATACACATAAACAAGCCTCTGTGACATTTTAACTCATAATGTAACTTTAAAACACGGACATAACAAGAAGATTTGCAAAGTTGAATTCAAACAACCAGATTTAAAGAACGTTGCCTGGTGTCTCTAATTTGTGCAAAAGAACACGTTTGAATCCACTGATGCTATAATCTATCAATAGGAGTCCCAGAGAGCATAACTTCACTTTACGAATGAATTATATTCAGACAAAACAAATCACTTGCCGAAAGCTGCCGTGAGTGAGGATTATTATTTTTGGAAAATAATTTTTGGCTGATGTTATCGGCCGGCTCATATATCAGTCGGGCCCTAATAGGAACCATGACTGCATGTTTGTGATTTGGCATTTGTACAATTAAAAAGTTGTTTTAAAAAGACCCTAACTGCAAAAGAAAAACCTGAAGTTGCTTAGAGTAAAATGTGTATAATAGTAGTTATGTGTTTGTAAATCTCCTACTTTTTCTGTAGAGCTAGAGCTAAGACGTCGGGAGGATGAGTACAGATTCACAAGTAAGTGTCTTGTTAATGCCTATAACCTTTATGATTTCTCCTTTTGCTTTCTATAATTCAGGTTTATAATTTCTATAAACCTGCAGGCAGACCGAATCCCTACACTTCCTGTTCGTTTAATTTGATTCACTTCATAAACTGCGGTATTGTACAAATGCCAAACTGTCTGTCTGTCTGTTTTTACTTTGTTGTTGATCCGTGTAAAGGCGTTAGAGAGGACATTGGGCTGGTGTTCGGGGGCATCATATGTAAAAATTAAAGTAGAAGACTTATGGGTTTGTTTTCTTCTGATCGTCTAACTGGGTTAGAGAAGCAGTGCACACTGAATGTAAGGATTGATTTTTTTTTTTTTTTTATTGATCTTCCAGGGGAGGTTTCAGTCTCCTGCGTGATTTAGTTGAGCAATTTCAGGAGATTCATGATGATCTGTTGAGTAATTACAGTGTTTGCTTTCATGTGCTGCCAGTCACCCATTACATCATCTTTTGGATTTTTCTTTCATCATCTTTTTTTTTACCTCCGACACTGGTCATTCATATTTAACTTGCATTGTCCATGTTCATTGAGCATGTTGCTACAGGAAATCCATTTAGATCCATGAACTCAGTGGCAAAAATTTAACATGGTCTTCAAATAAACAGCATTCTTTATTAACAGTATTCTAAGCTTCATGTCATGGTTTATGAATGCGCTGCCAGAGTTTTCGTTTTCAAAGTTTTTGTTTACACACTGCAAGTTTACGCACAAACCTCTCATGTGGGTGGGCTTAATAGCGATTTACATTGGTTAGTGAGATTTGGATCGAGAGCTCCCTGACCCGGAAGTAGAGACTTCGGTGGCGCGAATTATGGAGAGTGTTCTGGATGTGGTTCTCTGTATACTTAGTGTTTGTACTTTGTAGTGGAAATTACTTACTTCCTTACTTCCTTAGTATATTAGTTCCTAATTAATATTTGAGGTTTGGGTAGTCTCATACAACTATTTTTTTCGAATTGAGCTCTCAGGAGCATCTCTACTTACAGGTCAGGGAGCTGTCAGTCCAAATCTCAAAATCTCACTAGCTCGCTGTTAAGCCCGCACACACAAAAGGTTTGTGCCAGAATGGTGAACGTAAACTTGGGGAGTGTAAACGAAAACTTTGAAAGGGTAAATGAAAACTCTGGCAGCTCATTCATAAACCATGCTTAGCGAAAAGGCAGCTTGAAAAACTGTTAACAAAGAATGCTGTTTATTTGAAGACCATGTTGAATTTTTGAGTTCATTGTTTTCAGTTTCAGAGTGTTTTTCTTCTCTCATTGTATAATTTTGTTCGTTTCCTGAAAAGTTTGGTTCAGTACTTTTGGCATAAATTTAATTCCATACTGTATTACTCACAATGCAGTTTGCGTTCTGTTTTTTTTTGTGTGTGTGTGTAATCACTATTGCAGAGCTGCTGCAGATTGCAGGGATCAGCCCCCATGGCAATGCTTTAGGAGCCTCCATGCAGCAGCAGGTTAACCAGCAGGCCCCACAGGAAAGAAGAGGAGGAGATGTGCTTGACTCCCCCCACACTGACATCAAGCTGGAGAAGAGCAACATCGTATTGCTGGGCCCCACAGGCTCTGGTATGGCAGCTCATCCGTTTCATGGAGCCTAGCTGAGGAAAGAGGGGCTGTGCCTCCTACACTGAGACTGACAGGCACAGTGCCAAAGGAGATATAGTACATTTAATAATAAAAAGAGCTGTGCATGTGGTATGGTGCATTCTCTACAGATATAGTGATGCCCAAATCCACAGAGTCATGGTCACCAACATTGTTTTACTGATCAGTGATAATGTATCGTTTGTAGTGAGACCGAGATACTGATTGAAATGTCCGAATAAAGGTCAGGTAAAGGCCACACTGTGCAAATGAAGGCTTAAATGGTGTGAAATTACAGATGTCACAGCCTGTGTGCTTGATCAGTATGTTAGAGACTGTACTGGACTGGCTGTGCTAAATAAATATTAATAGTGCATGCATGTTACAGTTTTCGAAGTGCATCTCAGCAACAAGCATTTAGAAAATGACCATGTGTCCATGATGCAGGTAAAACTCTCTTGGCCCAAACTCTGGCTAAGTGCCTGGATGTCCCTTTTGCGATCTGCGACTGTACTACCCTCACGCAGGCCGGTTACGTGGGCGAGGACATTGAGTCAGTTATTGCCAAGCTGCTGCAGGATGCCAACTATGTTATTGAGAAGGCTCAGCAGGGTAAGAATGAAAAATTCATGATACTGAAATATTCTGCTCTTCTTTGTAGAATGATGGTCATGTGAAACAATGTGTGGGTGTCGTAGTGAGCTGAATCTTTTATTTATTAGGCATTGTTTTCTTGGATGAAGTTGACAAAATTGGCAGTGTGCCTGGGATCCATCAGTTGAGAGATGTGGGTGGAGAAGGTGTGCAGCAGGTCAGTAATGAAACGCTGTGCTTAAATGATAATCTCTTGCTACATCTGATAATAAGGCAAATGTGACTGTAGTTCAGTCTGAGTAGTGTTTAGAATATTTGTCACCATAACAACCTACAGCATCATATAGCTGTTAGTAACTACAGATTTTAGTGTTTAAATATTTTCACTGAAGTATCGATAATGTGTTATATGTCCAATGGAATAGATAAAGAATATCTAATACTGCAGCTGCTTATTGTGCATTATTTTGATAGGGATTACTCAAACTCCTGGAAGGCACTATTGTAAACGTTCCTGAAAAAAACACCAGGAAGCTGAGAGGAGAGACTGTACAAGTTGACACTACGAACATCTTATTTGTAGCATCTGGTGCTTTCAATGGGCTGGACCGTATAATCAGCAGAAGAAAGAACGAGAAGGTTTGTGTTTCATAGTAATTGTTTCTCTGCTTTTGTTTGAAGTGAATGTGTATTTAGTCCAGAACCTCATGAAACTAATTTTTAAAAGTAAAATCTGATTTGGTCCACATGAGCGTTGTAACTAAAACATAGCTGAAGTTGTTATTCATCATCCTGTTTACTGGAAACAAATATATCAGCTCTCTTTGCAAGGTGTACATTAACATGACCTTGCCGTCTATGTTGTATTAGTACCTGGGCTTTGGAGCACCGTCTAGCCTGGGTAAAGGCCGAAGGGCAGCAGCTGCAGCCGATGTGGCCCACATGACAGGTGGAGAGGTGGACGCTGTAGCCGAGATCGAAGAGAAGGACCGGCTCCTGAAGCACGTGGAGGCACGTGACCTCATAGAGTTCGGCATGATACCCGAGTTTGTGGGCCGCCTGCCCGTGGTGGTGCCGCTCCACAGCTTGGATGAGGACACACTCGTCCGCATCCTGACTGAACCCCGTAACGCTGTGGTGCCCCAGTACCAAGCCCTCTTCAGCATGGACAAGGTACTGGGCCAGCGCACTCTCTTCTTATTTACTCAAATGCTTATGAATTATAACTAACGATACATGTGACAGCAAGTAATATTACTTCTTTAATTCAGATTTACAAACATCAGTTATTTTTTAAACATTCTCACCTTGTTTCCCTTAGATCACTGGCCCAAAATAATTTCTGTAATAGAAATATTATTTTTAAAACTGATTTTTATCAGATAATGTTACATTGTTTACTACTGGAAATGGATAATTCTGACCTAATTAGAACATGAAATAGTCAAAATCATTTTTAAATCTTTCTGCTCTCAGAATTGAATGTAAGAAGATTACATATTTAAAGCTTACAACTCCCCTTACGTTTAAACTCTTCTTTCATTCTAGTGTGAACTCTCTGTGACCTCTAATGCTCTGCGGGCTATTGCTAGAATGGCGCTTGAACGGAAGACAGGAGCCCGAGGACTTAGATCGATAATGGTGAGTGCTTATGTTTGTCTGCCATGTTTATGTGTCCTTCCTAGTGCCCTTGTGTTGTTAATGTTGGTGGTGTTGTCTTTCTACAGGAGAAGCTGCTACTGGACCCCATGTTTGAAGTCCCTCACTCAGACATCGTAGCCGTGGAAATAAACGAGGACGTGGTACTGGGCAAAACGTCACCTCAATACGTAAGGTGAGAGCTCACGAGGAGGAAATTCTGCTGAATCATAGTCATTAAGTATGACACATGTTCCAACACATGTCCTTTTGTCAGAGATTCATTTCCTCTTCCTTAATTTTAGAGTGCATTTTTTTTTTTTTTTTTGGCCTCTTCATGCTGTTCAAGGAAGTAGCCAAGAGCACATGCACATGGGGTTTGATCACGTGACCAATACACACTGCTCTAGACTAATGTAATGTTGGATTTACTGAGTAACTGCCACTTTTTAGGCACTCTATTATAAACACACACCTGTAAGTGTACATTCAGAGACTTTAACGTATCCATGCACAGTTTCTCTAGCCCTTTATCAGTGTGAGTTTCTGAGTTTATGAGCTGCCTATTTTTAGTTGGCTTTGGCAGACTGTTCTCAACCCAGCACTGACATTGAGGTGCATAAACAAACAGCAACACTGCTGTGCTGTGCAAGGTACACACTGCACCTTACACACAGATACACACACACACACACACACACTAGCAGTGTCACTACTTGGCTTAGAATGAGCTACAACTTGTTCTAATGAGGATCAATAAAGCCCACATAGTTAAATATATGATACATGTACCTGATAAATAAGTACATGGTACATGTTCCAGATGAACTGGTATTGGATATCCATTTAGATAATGTATAAGGAGAATGTAGGTGATTATACCTGTTCTCCATACATGTGCAAATTGAATTACATATGGCATAAATCACTTTGGGGTGTTATAGGAAAATAATGAACTATGTGGCAATGAATGCAGGCAGACTGTTACCATGATGAAGCTGATTGATTTCAAATAATTGCATGTCCCAAAATGTTTTATTCCCCTTGTTGCAATTTTACATTTACTAATGAATGACACATCATGCTTTTTAACTGTTTATTGTTCTGTTTATTATTGTAGAACAACCGCAAGACAAGTTAGATCCTGTTATCACATGTTACAACAGCTATAAACAGTTATTCCCTCACCAGCCTCTTTTTTTTTTTTTTTTTTCCCCCCTCTGTTTTGACGTTAATAAGATAAAAACCTTGCCATGTAAACATGGTGCAAAACCTCCAAAGCGCTGTCCCTGGAGATTCCTTCCATAAATGTTAAATGTCTTCTTCCAGAAAACTTCATCATATCAATGATTATACAATTTCTTTGTTTAAAAAAACAACATAATAATAAATGGACCATTAAAATTGGTATTAACATATGTGGAGCATCCACCATACAAGTCCCTGTGTAAGTAGTTGTTAGAATAGAAATGATAACGTATTAGAACGAGCGCATTAATATAAACCCGTGATTTGAATGACACTGTTGGAGCTGCAGTTATAGAAAATTAATCAACACGCATATTCACGCATATAACTGTTCAGAATCAAGAATTCATTAGCGCTGTGCTGTGCTAATGTTTGTTTGTTTGTTTGTTTTTTTGAAGAAGAAGTAGCTATTCAGTGTCTCCACCCCCCCATTTTTTTCCTCCACAGAGCCCCGGCTAAAGAGGCAGCAGAGGAGGAGTACGACTCAGGGATAGAAGAAGAGAACTGGACCAGGTTGCAGGTTGATGCAGCCAAGAATTAATACAGTCAAAGTAATCTTGTTTATGCTTCTTGTTTAAGCTCTTAATGATGACCTGTTTCAGTCCGTTAAGTGATTATTCAACACGCAAATACTTCCGAGGGCTCATGTACAAACAGAAAAGCAGCCCTAAACGATCTGTCCTAATTTGTAAGCTGTAAGTTACAGTGTGGTATATTACATATATTCTGAATTTCGTGAAGAAAATTGTGTCTAAGAGAAATGTACTGTATTAACCACGCCTCAGAGTGAGCGACTGTTAATATTAAATGTAAAAAAAAAGAAAAAAAAAAGAATTATTTTATTCCTTACTAAATGAATGATGTGTTTTGATTTTTATGAACTCTTTTTGAACCAGAAAGTTATGCAGATTTAAGGTCATAAGTTCACTTAGAAAGCAAAATCCACATCCAGTCATTTTTCTTTACTAACTGAACACAGTGGTCATAATGTCACATGCAAGAGTGTAATTATGATAGTTATCAGCTGAGGTACTTTAACCCTTTATACATGTTAGTTGACAGTGCTACATGGCTCTTTTATAGGGAAATGACTCTGTATTGTGGCGCCCCAGATGAGCTTCTTACCAAAATGACTTTGTAATGAGTTTTTACAGTTCTTTATCAGAGTATCTGCTGCTGTCACTGTTACGCAAACCGCAGTATTTTCGTGCATGGGTTTATTTTATTGGACTGATTTCAGTGAGAAACTAAAGGCTGATACTGAACACTGCTGCCTCGGTGGTCCTTTGTGAGCTGGAATGCTTCTTGCTGTAACACATTACACGGTTACTCCATTTAAATGCAGTCAGTTCTGCTCTCTCCTGCTTGCTTGTGTGTATAGTCCACAAGTACAACTCGATTACAGCCTTAAATCACTTTCTTCCTCAGAACAGTTTGATGTAGCCCCACTCGTTCTGCAGTTATATTAATATAAGTGGTATTACTGGCCAAATTTTTATTATTATTATTATTATTATTATTATTATTATTATTATTATGGCCTTCAGTTTGCACTATCTTGGCTGCTTAAATTGTGTAAATTTCTGCTTAGCCTTAACGTCGCAGGACATCATTAACATCATTTATTTGTTCTACTTCCTATATTTACAAATCTAATGCTTGTGAATTTTCCTCTGCAAGCAGGAGGGAGTAACGAGGCTAGCTAATTTAATCATTTCATGTGCGGAACGGGAAACCATCATGCGTTGGGGTGTGTGCCATGCATAAATGGTGTAGCATGATTTTCTCAGTCACACACACCTTCCAAACAGCGTATTGCAAGAGCAGATATATCAGCTACAAGAGCAGTTTTGGTCTAATCCTATTGTTAATCTAGTGCTGCAGAATGTAACCTTTATGTTTCAGTTGCCACAAATTATTTTAGATAGCTGATTCTTGATCAAAACTCTTACTCTGAGAGGCTTGATGAACTTGAGCCCAGCCTTCATCAGTCTTTTGTAGAATGTCTGGTAAATGTATGGATTAATAAAGCTGTCCTTGACTTTCTAATGGGCTCTGGATGAATTTCTCCTGTATTAATATATTGTATCGATGAATACATTTTGCAGTTACATTCATTTACATTTTTCAATTCTGATGATGATGATGATGATGATGCAGTTTTTAATTAATCGACTGTGTGACTGAAACAATAGCTTTAACATCTGAAAAGGATTTGGAACAATGTAAAAGACATGAAGAGCTTTGTTTGAGAGATTGCCTCTTTCAATCGAATTTGACATCCTTGATTTTTCTGATGTTTTATCGGAGGCAAAAACAGTGTAAATATGGTTCTCAGATAAAGAAAATGATCAGTTTATATTTATGATCGGTACTCTGTTAAACAAAAGCCCACTCCAACAACAACATCCTGCAGCCTGCTCTTTTACACAATTAGTCAGGAAAATGATGAGAATATTAATACCAGAGGTGTGTAATGAGGGTGACGGTAGGAATTATTCCAAGGGCCTCATAGGGGACCTTAGGGAATGAAAACTGTTAAGGCAGGGATGAGGCCCAAAATTTGCGGAGACCCTGAACAAGATCACGCTGAAGCAAATAATCAAAAACTACATCAGGTAGGACAAGAAATAAGAAGCATATAAATCTCTCATGGGGGTATTAAAGCATTACAGCAGCATAATAGTAAGATGATAATGTGTGAGAAGGTACATTAATAAATATAAATATGATATTAGCAGTGTTGATGTGACAAGAATACAAAATAAATGGTAGGAGCATGATAAAGAGCAGTAAATGGGTATATCAGGAAATGACACAAGTGCCGGTGTAGTATACCAGAGAATTGTACATTTGCAAATATATAAATATATAATGGCATGATACGTACTGAAGAACATAAATATCAGCATGAGAGACCGTACAGCAGGGGAAGTTCAAAAAGTTAGTCATTATGGTGAAGCTCGGCGTTAAGAGGGAACATGAGCTTGAGCGCTATTGCTTATGTTGTGGAACAGAATTGCGTTACCTCCGTTTCAGAGGGGAACCAATTTCAAGCTGTACAGGAAATGATTGCTGACGTTCCGGTGTGGTGCCGGGTTGTGCCTCCCTGCGCAAGTCTGCAGCCCAAGGCCCCTTTGGTAGCTGTCGTGTCCGCCTGATATAAATGTATACTTTTTTAATTAATTAAAAAAATAGGAACATATTAAAATAGATTAACATAGAGTGTCTAAAATGAGCATTAGTAAAGTAATAAAAAGTTTAATCATTTCCACATTTTGTTGGACTGAAAGAAGGCGTTAAACTTTAAGCTTTGCTTTTTGCTAGTTGTTGTCGTTGTACTGGTTCATGTAGCTACAAAGTTACCGAATTTTATAAGCAGGACGTCAAAACAACAACTGACTATTAATTAATTAGCGAACTATGTTTTTTATTTAAACACAAAACTTCAGTTGTCGCCAGGCACAAAACTTTAAGCCAATTGGTAGGGCCCCGGTCAGTGTCATCCAATCAGATTTAAACAGGAAACAGGAACCGGGGTGCACGATGTACAGGAGATGAGCGATATGACATGACACCGGAAGTGGTGGAATTTTAAAGGCAGTAGATACAGTGCGGAGGAAGACCGCCGTTGGTTGAGGAGTGTGAACATGGACAAACCGCAGCAGTATCATTATTCCGGAGGGACACCGCAACCACCTCCACCGCATATGGCACCGAGAGGAGACTTCCCTGCAGCACCTCCACCCGAGTCGTGGGATGTTTACCGGCAGCACCAGACTCCGCCGGTTCCACACCGTCACTGGCCCCCGTTTCCCCCTGCACGACCACCGCCGCCGCACGGGTCTCCTCATGTTTACCCGCCCCATCTGCCTTTCGACCCCAGCAGACCTCCTCCTGGTTATTTCGCGACATCTCCAGCACCGACACCTTCTTCTCCTGCAAACCCTGGACACAGTGAGGATCCACCTCGCTTTCATCCACCTAACAGAGCTTACCAGTCTAACATGGATAACTATCATAGAGGACATTTTGATCAGAGTGGCAGCTTTTCAAGCTCTGCTCCACCATCATATCAGCCTAGTTTTCAGTCTAATAACAACATCCCGGCTCATAATTACCCTGTGGACCATCACAAACAAAATGATCCATCACAGGTTCCTCTTGATCACTCTGACAGAAGCAGCAACAAGCAGGATGAGGATGCTTGGCAGAGAAAACAAGACGAGCAGTGGATTCATGCTTTCTTACACAGAAGAAGAAAAATGGCACCTTCTTCTGAGAAGCACTCTCCCCCAAAACAGTCTGTGTCTGATTTCAGAGAGAAGTTGTACACTGCGGTTAAAGTGCTATCCGAGCTCTCTGAGGTGTGCCAAACCTTAAAAAACAACCTAGAGAACGAAACCGCATGGACGGACTCGTACTCAAGAGCAGTGGAGCTGAAGAGCAGCCTGGAGGAAAGCCTGAAGACTCTGAATGATCCGGACAGAGTGGACATGGTGAAGAAGAAACTGGCTTTGATCAAGAAGAAGCGAGCACGCATGCTCAGGAAGAAAGCCGAGCGCGAGGAGGAGAGACAAGAGCAAGAAGCACGAGCAGCAGAGAAAGAGGCGGCCATTGATAAGCACCAGATGAAGAAGATACAAGAAATTGAAGAAAAAAACAGGGTGAGAGGATTATACATGCAGCAGGGGGTGCTCTAATTTTGATAACGGAGCTATTTGGAGACAGTCATCACTGCAGAAACAAATGTCCAGGGGTTGGAGGTGGGCCTGATCCAGCTCCTCCTAGAAGCCTAACTCCTGTGCAGTCTGAGTTGTCTCCACCTCCTGGACTTTTGGCTTGACTCCGCCTAGGTAGGAGGAGCTAGATCAGGTCCAGCTCCACCTCGTGGACTTTTTGTTCTGCAGCAAGGTGTACTTGGCTGTCTCCAATGTCCACATGGGTTCCTCTGGGTTCTCTGGTTTCCCCCCACCTTCCAAAAACATGCCAGTAGGTCGATTGGCTACACTAGATTTGCCCATACAGGTGTGTGTGTGTGTGTGTGTGTGTGTGTGTGTGTGTGTGTGTGTGTGTGTAGTGTGTAGTGTGCTGTGATGGACTGACGTCCCAGTCAGAATACGTACCACGACCATTGTTCCCAGGATAGACTCTACTGGTTCCACTGCAACACTGACCATCTTCAGATGAATGAATGAAACATACACAATTTGGCTGTTATTCCAAATGTTGTCAGCTTAGACATGATTAATGCTGAAATGTACTTCTTTAGTTTTCTACTAACGTAGGTAACAAATAACGATATTTTACAGCCACTAGTTTAGCATTGTCACACAGTCTGCTTAATCTGCGCCGAGTTCAGTGTGTCAGACTTGTTTATGTGGTTATGTGGACATTGCATAATACACTGTTATTTATAAAAATGGGCCAGGAACATCACAGAACTAAAAACAATCATCCTCAATGTTTTGAAGTTGAATCACTGTCTTTCCTTAGCATTTTCTTCCTAAGTAACGATGGCATGTGTTAACTCCTAATAGAATGGTCTAGTAATTAGAATTGGAAAGCTCTGGGAATTGGGAGCTCTGTCCTGAGTGGTTCTGCTTTCTGTTCTCGAATACAGGAGCAAGAACTGAAGCTGGCGGCCGATGCTGTGCTCTCTGAAGTCAGGAGGAAGCAAGCTGATGCCAAGAGAATGTTGGATATCCTCAAAGCTCTGGAAAAGCTGCGGAAACTCCGCAAAGAAGCTGCGTCCAGGAAAGGTGAATATTTTTTTTGTTTGTCCCCCCCCCTAAATTTTGCCTAGGCAGTCTTCTTGTACTTATGCCTCACCATTAACCTCAAGTCTAACACTTGTGTATTCTAACAGCTCACTCCCTTATTGCCATTTTCCATCAGGCATGTTTCCAGAGAAGGAGAGTGACGAGGTGTTCGAGGGCCACCTGACGCGCCTCAGGACTCTGATCAGGAAACGCACGGCTGTCTACGGGGCCGAGGAGAAAGCACTGAGGGTCATGCTGGAGGGAGAGCAAGAGGAGGAGCGCAAGCGTGATCATGAGAAGCGCCAAAAAAAAGAAAGAGAGAGGCTGCTGCAGAGGAAACGAGAGATCGACATGATGCTGTTTGGAGGTAATTACTAGCAAAAGTTCAGGTTGTGGATTCCGACGGCAAACTCGCACAGTGTGTGGGCAAATACTTCTTCCAACCACCACAAGTTGGCAGTGTTATCTTGTTAGTCATATGAGCATAAGATACTGTTTTCATGACTTTCTCTAGCAAGTTGTTTCTAAAACAGTTTTACCAGCAAAACATTTGTTTTTAGTTTACTAAGATGTGTGTGTTGGTTCTTACATGTACTTCCTTCTACCAGCTGAACTGCCTCTTGATCATCCGCTTCAGCCATACCAAGAGTACTACACCCTGGCAGAGAGGTCACTACCTGCCCTCGTCCAAATAAGGTGAAGAACGTTCCGGCATTACATTATAACTGACTTTGTCAGCACTTTCCTGACGTGTGTATGATCTAATCTCATTGCAAAATGAGCCTACGCAGATTTCGTTAATGCTGTTGCTGTTCATCAGTTTCTTCTTTGATGTCTGCTGAAATTTTAGGGTTAGGTCGTCTTGCTAATTAATATTTTCAATAACAATAATAATAGAAATAGAAAGCAATAATAATCTTGAATACTACTGATATAAGTCGACAAGTCACATTTTCTGACTTGCTGTTCAAGTTGCAGAACAAAAGCCAAGTGTTCTGTTTAGTTATTTGTCTTTTATATGTCTTTTACCCTAGGAGAGACTGGGATCAGTTTTTGGTTCCTGTGGATCACCCTGATGGTTCCACCATTCCTCAGGGCTGGGTTCTACCAGAACCGCCAGCTGATGACGTCTGGGCCATCGCTCTGGAGAAATGAACGTCTAAGGAAACCACGTCCTATTCATTACTGAACATAACTGACTGATATTTCAAAGATTGCGCATTGGACTATGACTTGGCCGTGTTTTATGGTGCACCAATCTCCAACTAAAGACAGCTATTATTTATTGTACTATGTAATACCTTAATACTAATAAGAATAAACTGTATGTACTGAGTTGTTTATATTGAATGAGTGTTACTGTGGTTTCTTTTGAAAAGCCAAGCTGAGGAGTGATCAGCCCTGGAAGTTCTCCAGATTTAGCCACAAACCATGTTGTCTAGCAACAATGAACTTAGTGATTGCGCCATGTAGCTTGACAATAACAGAATTTTCCTCAGGAATGTTTATAGTGGTCATGCTGGCTGTGCAGTGTTTACATCTAATCATTACAATGCAAAAATTTTACAGAAAAGCATGTTTTATTTTAAAATGCCAAAATGTCTGGGTTTTGTTTTTTTTTTACTTTTATTTTATGTTTTAAATCTGCTGTATTTGTTATTTGTATAAAATGGTCTGAAATGGAAATGGGCTCAGGTAAACAGCTGATGGTGAGGTGTTATGTCTGTGGATTAGTGGAGCAGAGGGTTATCCCTCTAAGCAGGCTCAGAATAACATCGCAAACACACACAGGTTCAGCTCTTAGACCACACACACTCCAGAAAACACAGGTGAGTGATGCACATGCTGTTTGCAAAACACATCTGAAAGCAAAATAACAAGCAAACCTTTACTTGGAAAATTTACAGTTTGCTTGTTATTTTGCTTTCAGATGTGTTTTGGGGTTGGGCACTGATTGGCTGTAAGATGGATATAAGCATCGGGCTACTTGTCTGAGAAAAGATCTTCAACAGGTCTTGTGGTTTTGTCTATAAATGGTCTAGATAGTAAACAAGGTGTTCTTTCTTTGTAATCCTGTCTAGACGCATATTAAAACTTGATTGTGTCCTTGCATATTTTTATTGGATAACACGATGTGTGATGATTGCTGCCTTAAAGATGTACAAAAAAAAAACTGTCTACTATGTCTTAAGTAATGAATTACGTTTTTTCAGAGCTTGTTGATGTTCTGAATCAAAACAAATTAGTGTGGTGTAGGTCCAGTTCCAGATGCAGTTAACTTCTATAGGTAGTTTTACTGACCAGATTATGAGCCTCCTGTTCCTGTTCTTCACAGTCCTAGGAATTGGACCACACTGCATGACTTTGATCTGGATGTGAAATTCTCTCTTTTAGAAGGATAGCAGTCCCAGCTCTGTTGGATGTGCAAGTCATCTGACTTCTTGAACCTTCTGGCCCTGCTTCATAAGAAGGAAAACAATTTAGGAGATTTTACTGAGCATCTGGCCTGGTTTAAAGGTCTAAAACCATCTGCTTTGGATGGTTTCAAAGCAGCAGGATCAGTTAAGGTTCTTGAGCTGAACAGATTTCCCAGTATTCTCCCATGGGCTTTGTAACAAGGCTTTGCCGGCCATGATCATGTTGTCTGTAGTTATACTAGATCACTAGGTTGAGGCAGTAAAACCAACTGTCCATCCAGATATAAGCTGCCATTTGTACAAAGATCATGAACAACAGTTCCCCAGTCTAGATCTTTCATGAGGAAACTGTCCACAAAAGCATTTCTAAGAGGACATGTGTTGATCAGTTGGTACCTGCAAGTCAGATGGTGAAGACTGTATAATCTCTAATCCCTTAATCCTCTGTCTGCATCCACAATTTTGTGATTAAGGCAGGAAATCCAAAAGCCTAGGGTTTTTTTTTTTCTAGAAGCATTTGAGGAGATCATCTGGGTCAAGTGCTTCTGCAGTGCTTTTAGGAAAATCAGTGCTGGCTGCTGTAACTTTAGTCCAAATCAGAGCAATCTAAACATCTCTTTAATATAATTCTATTGATTGTGTTTTCAGTGAAACGGAGAATGTCTTGGCTGGATGGCGTGCCCATCAAAATCCCCCTGGGCTCCCTTGGAGAGGTCAAAGAGGAGGTGGAACTTGTCACCGCTCCAGAAATCATTGTGCCAGACTATCTAAAGATCCTCCAGGAAACAGAGGTTGGAGAATGTTTGTTACATTTTGGTGTTTTCCAAATGATGTACAAGAGGTTTTGGCATGACTCGCTAGCCAAGCCACTTGTATTAGTTCCTGATGGCTCGGTAATGATATGTAAGATGTTACTATTTACATTTACAGGAGCAGTTGACATTGACAGACCATTTCTTTTATAAAAGGGCCTTCTAAATGCCATAGTTGGAGTTGCTTGATGGCCTGAAGTCTTTGGCTAAGCTATGTACTGTTTTTATGTATGTTATGATGTCATCTTTACAGAGTGATTCTCCTCAAGTTAGCTACATATAATTTACCTACAACATTAGCAAGTTGGTGCTTGGTTTCAGAGTTTAGTACAATATGTATAGCGCCTGTCCCAGGTACAATGGGTACAAGGTGGGAATACACCCTAGATAGGATGCCAGTTCATTGCAGGGCATCACACACACACAAACACAAATTTATACGCTTATTCACAACTAGAGACAATTTAGCATACCCAGTCCACCTACTGGCATGTTTTGGGAGGTGGGAGGAAACCAGAGACAGACAGACAGAACCAGGGATGTGAGACTACCAAGACTACCAGCTGCACAACTGTGCCACCCTAGATGCTAACCTGTTATATTACATTACTTGTTCATGTTACTCATTCTCAAGATCTCACCTAGGGCCCCACAAAACCACACAGACAGTCCAGCTCTACATATCTGTAAACAGTCTGATTTCAAATTATGGCCAAAAGACAGTCCTATCAATCACTTTTAACTAAATTATGTCATCCTTGTGGACTTCACGATTAATTTCTCAAAGGATGTTGTTGTTGGAAATGCTTTTTTGGACTCTGATAGCTCTGGCTTCACTGTTGGATCAGTGTAATTGAACCAGAACATCTGCTGGCTACAACAGTTTACTCCTTTAATTTAATTATCACTAAGCACCAGCAGCGTGATGGGAAAACATACGAATCACTCATCATGTGCTGATGTGCTGGCAATGCAGTGCTCTTTATTTACCTTTGAGGCCTACCTTCATCATGGCTGCCAACTTGCTGTTGGCAAGTTTGTTCAAATGGAAGTACTGCTCAGAACATGAGGTTCGGTCGGCATTGTGACACAAAACCTTCTATTTAAAAAGACTGTTGCCAGACGACTGTTCTTCATATTAGATAGCGTTGTGTTGTTTTTGACAATTCAGTTCAGTTGCTTTGCCATCAATGTGAGTGGAGAGCCAATCACCTCTATCATCTGATCTGAAATGAACTTGTGAGAGCCTTTTATGGAAAAGGCAGTACTGCATTTCATTCAAGTTCCCTCTCATACTTTCCTTTGTCCATCCAGAACCAACATTTGCTGTCTCTTTATGTTAAATGGAAATGAACGGACAAGACTGTTGAGATTGGCTGGAGTTTTGATTTGCCCCTTGAATGACTTTATTGAGGTTTTCTTAGTCATCGTAGTGATGAGGGCAATGCAGCGTCCAGTGGGATTCACATTGCATTACAGCATGTCTTAGATCCATGCTATGTTATATACCCTGGCATTTTGACAGAATTCGAAGAAGAAATTGCATAAATTACTTCAATCACCCTTTCAAACATTCAGTTCCTCAAGCATCTGGGCTACTTCAAATGTTATTTCAATGGTGGGTGGTGAATTTTTTTAACTATATTTTGTTGGTTTCACTCCTGTTGTAAGTAGAGTTTTATGAATATAGATGTTAGTTATCGTTGATTAAAAGTATGAGGTAATGCCAGTGAAATGGAAAGGTTCCCTGTTTGTCTCTTGTATTGACAGTATGTCTTCAGTCTGGAGAACTGGGTTCTGACGGGTGTGCAGGGTGGCTACAGTGTGTCGAATGCACTCCTCCCCAACACACCCACTAAGGTGGCAGCGACTTGCCCTTCATACTGGATGCTGTTCAGCAGTCCTCAGCAGAGCAGGCTGGCTAGCCGCTGGAGCAGTGACTTCTGGGAGCCCAATCCTCGTCGACGCAGCCGCAGTCTTAATGCGGCTCAATTCCGTGCTATGAATGACAGAGTCAAGTTCAACATTTTCAATTCGGATGACGATGACTCTTCTGATAACGAGGAGGCTTCTTTCACAAGACCAAAATGTAACAATTCAGGGTTAAGAAAACAAGAGCTAGACTTGAAAGACGTGCACTCTCACTGCTCTTCACATCCCCTCAACCTACCTTCATGTTGTGGCCTCTCCTCACAGCAGCGCTCCAGCATCCTACAGTGCTCTCTTCCAAATCGGGAAGGAAGGAACTTATGGAAAATCCAGAACTATGGAGACACATTTCATGAACTTTCTGCAAGCCAGCAACTTTTGAACCTTGGGCACACAACACACATCATGCAGGTGAGAAACTTGCACCTTCAAGTAAGCTTCAAATGCCTTCAAATCAAATTTTGGTGATTATTTTTGATAGAATTATTAATTTATGGTCACCCATCACATCCTTCCAAAGAGTATGTTGTTGATTTTTGCATAGATTTCGATATGTTAGACACACTTTCTACTGATCCATGCTGTATACAGGTTTGAACCTGTAATAGTTGCCCTCATAATGCAAACACTGGCTGCATCATAAGTAGCTTTAACCAGCAATACCCATGTGATTAGGATATTTTACTTATCGGAATGAGCCATTCATATTGCACCATGCTAAATTTATTTACTGTTAAGATTAACCTTTGGGCTATTTGTGGCTAGCAGTGTTCGCTATTAATAGTGCAGACTTTCAGGTGACATCATTCTCTCATTCTGTCATTTACATCTCCCAGCTATTTTTACTTCTTTATCAGTCCACATTTCTTAGCTGTCCCTAAAGACTGAAGTGGCTAATAATAACCAGTGTAAAGACGTTTCCTGGAATCTGCCCAAGTTGCCACAAGTTGGTTTGGATTAGCACAGGGAAAGGCCAATTAAATGTCTTTCTCACCAAGGCTAAGTTTCAAGGTCAGCATTGAGGTGAACTATCAAGGTCCATGACATCACCTACATGCTTTGTCCCATACCCAGAGTACTGTATAATTTCCATGCAGGTTGAGTTGATGAGGAAAAATAACAGATTCTTTCCAGTGGAAAGAATGAAAGTGGAAATAAAAATGAAAGAAAGGAACAGAATCATAAAAGCACAGTACCACTTAAAAATCCCCCACTAACAGTCCATGACTAACATGACTATACAGGGTTTGTTTAATTGCAAAGCAACACAATACGGTGTTCAGGTTAAACATACCTAGCAGTAATAGGCATAAACACAGGCACATTTAATTGGAAATACAACAAGTTAAAGTAGAAAAATAAAAGGTAGCACTAAAGCAGTGTGTCACTATACATTTGTCTTTTGTGAATTTCTTGGCAACAGTGCAGTGTTTCCCTTCTTCTCTTCTCTAGTGGAAACTAACTGACTTTCCAAACCAGTGTTGCTGTTTTCCCTCCAGTCTCCAGGCCTGATCTCTAGCGTGCCCCCAGCCCCCACACGGCCCCTCGGTTCCCATGCAACAGTCCATGACTCCTCTGTGGAACTGCTCTCAGCTCTCAGCCCTGAAGAACAGAGGCTCTTGGAGGCCGTGACGGAGCATGGATATCCATTACGGACAGCCATCATCGCCCTGCAGAAAACGGGCCATCAGAGCCCCGAGCAGGTCGGTGGGGTCCGTGGGGTAATGGTTTATTAACAATGTTGCACGATTAACATAAAAGAATTCATTTCAAAACTAGAGTGGAAGTACATATTTGTATGCTATAGGATGTAAGAATCTGAAATTTTACCCTCCGATAGGACAGTGCATTTGTACGGTACTTGTGGAAGAATGTTTGGCAATGTGGATTATGCTGCATTGTACTCTGCAGTGCTGATTAATCAAGCACACTGAGTGGTATGCCTAAATAGTAATGATTAGTATGTAATATGGTAGTTTCACGTTTGGTAAATATGGTCATTTCAGATTTATTTTTATTTAGATTATTTTTGGATGTTTGAGAATGGTTTTAAAAAAAACATGGTCGCCGACAGGGATAATCTGGCAGTACTGAGATTTGACTTCCTAACCTTCTGTATGGCCATAGAGAAAGATTAACTTTGATGTAAATGTCATGTATAAAAATTTGGATGAGATAACAAGAAATCGTAAGAGATACAGAATGGTATGCATTGTAATACTGAAGCCAGGTTTGAATGGAAGCTGAGCTCTAATGCAGAATATGTCTTCAGTGTCTTTGGAATATAAACACCAGTATAACCAGTTATTAGGTTTGCAGGGTGAAGTATATATCCCTGCTTTGATAGGTTGGTTATGGTGCTGCCAATCTTCAGAGGCTCGGATTAAATTTCCCAAAAATGTCTTTGGGAACTCTTTGCATTATCATTTCCCATTATTTCCACTGAGCATCCTTTGTAGTCTTGAAATCCTAACTTTCCCTCAGCCATTACTTTAAACCTTGTGCCAGCAATTATGGAATCACTTAACTTATAACCAAGTAGCATGTTCAGAATTATGGGCAAATGTGCACAAGAATACAATTCGTGGTATTTCAAAAACACTATTTAAGACATCTTTTGACTATTAAGGCATTTGGTCCAAGTCAGATAAACTGCTTAAAGAGAGAGATTTATTACACTGTCCTCATTTTGACCTCACTGGTTGCATGTTTCCAGTCTTTATATCATATGGTACAGACAGTACCAAAGTCCATTACTGTGAGTAAATCTTCACAGTAACACTTCGAAATTGAATTTGTTTTTCTGCAATAAAGACATTATATAATATCTTCCACCACCACCAGATGTTTTATTTACCTACCTGTTCCTTCACTGTGCATTTCAGTGAAGCTCCTCTTTCAGGAAACAACATCTGGTTTCAGGTACTTTAATCTAATTCTGGTCATGATGAGTGTGTACAAATAGCATACCACAGCAAAATAAATACCATACCTCCCTAATGTTTCCACCACCAGCTGCATTAACTGTTCTCAGTGTCAAAGAGGCCGGGAATGGGTGATAAGCAAAACCTGTCTGAAAATAGCAAAACCAGGTTTAGCAGTGATGCTAAAATTGTGGGGAAAGTTATTTAGAATATAACTGTGGCTTTGTGGTAGCAGCATTGCTCTGGTTAGCAAAGGTTTTAAAGGTTTCCCATCCCTTCTACTAACTATACCCACCACCTCTATTGAAACTTCCTCATCAGTTGCAAAACAGATATAAGACCAATCGATTTTGTGATTTATAATGAGATACTGGCTGTCAGAATGTCCATCAAAACAGAGAAGAGCACTTACCCACTCTATAGATAACAGCAGACAAAATTTTAAAATGTTTAAATTACCCAATAAAAAGACATTTATAACAAGTAATCAACATGTTGGTGGGAACAGAGATCAGTCAAGTAAAGAGACAACAACAAGAGGTTGTCAAATGGTTTGTCAAATGTAGTGACATTTACCTTAGAAATGAGACTGATGTGGATGATGCTGATAATCAAAATGGGAACTCATTTCCCACTGTAAACTGTAATTCTTTAATATTTTGCAGTAATGTTGTTTGTCCATAAGTAGATTAGGCTATAAATGTAAAGGTAGGTAGGGCATCTTTCAGTGGAATTGGAATGAAAATGTTTAAATGCAATTTTCTCCCTTTCACCTTTGGAGGTAATGAGATTTTAAAATGCTAAAACTTGACTTGTGATTGAGAGAAACATCCTTCTGTGCAGTGCAATAGTAATAATGGTAATGCAGTAAAGTCTGTAGTTTTCAGAACTATATATATATAGAACATAGCAAAACTTGATCATGTGAGAGGTTTTCTCATTCCACATATATAAGGAACTACCCAGATATATACTATATGGCCAAAGTATGTCTTTATATGCTATAGATTTATGATTTCCTCTCACTGGAAGTAAAAGGCCCAAACCTGTTCCAGCATGACAATGCCCCTGTGCACAAACCAAGGCTCATGAAGACATGGTTCACCAAAGTTAGCGTGGAAGAAGTCACGTGTCCTGCACAGAGCCCTGACATCTACCCCACTGAACACATTTGGGATGAATTGAAAAGCTGACTGCACCCCAGGCCTCCGCACCCAACATCAGTGTCTGATCTCACTAATGCTCTTGTGGCTGAATGAGCACAAATCCCTACAGCCACGCTCCAAAATCTAGTGGAAAGCCTTCCCAGAAGAGTGGAGGTTATTATAGCAGCAAAGGGGGGACTGACTTCATATTAATGTCCATGGTTTAGGAATGGGATGCTCAACAAACACATATGGGTGTGATGGTCAGTTGTCTACATTTCAGTGGTAGTATTCTGGTTTTTCTAGGGTAAATGTGGAATTATATGATCATTATAGGTCTGGGATCACTTTTGAACATCATAAATTGCACCTTAAAAAAATAAGAGGTTATTGTAGTTTAGCCTAAGCTTGACAAAAGGCTCACACCACTTCAAGGCAGCTATGCAGATTCAGAATCACTTTGCACGAACAGGATGAGATATCCTGGAATCTAAAAGAAAATGCTGGTGTTTTATGATGAGTGACATGCTGGATTTAGTGCCCAATGAACTGATTCTGTTTTTAGGCAAATACAGCCTTTTTTTGGGTAAAAACAAATTTTTTGGGTAATGGCCTGTGACAAATAGGTACTAAACCTCTTCCAAAGAGTAATAATTGTAAAAAAAAAAAAAAAAAAAGAAGAAGAAGAAGATAATAGTAATTATAGTAATCCTTCTTTCCCGTAGTGTACACTTTTTTGAAATATTATAAATTTTCATATTCCTATCCAAATAATTTGTAGTTAACAAAATAAGGTTAAGAAAAAAAACTCAAAGCCTGTCAAAGCATTGATGAATTTTCAAATATTAATGTGCTTTATACCACTGTGTTGAATTCTAGATGGTGTTGATTAATTTTCTATAACAGCAGCTCTGACACTTGTGCATAAGGGCTGCAAGATAAATCACAGGTTTATATTAATGTGCCCAGCCTAATACGGTATTGTTTATGTAGTAACAGATTATACAGGGACTTGCATGACAGATGCTCCACCGATTAAAAAGTGTTTGTAATTGTTGATATGGTGAAGTTTTCTCTAAGGAGACATATATTTAGCATTTTTGGAAGGAGTGTCAGTGTTTTATAACAGTCAGCGATAAAGCTGTAAGTTTTCAGACATGGGAAACTCTTCAGGAGAGTGGAGTTTGTGGATTTTCAGTAACATGCCAAGCTACATTTCTTGCCTTATAAACTTCAAGAGGAAAGAAGAGGCTGTTTAGAGCTGTTATAACATAAAACACGTTTTGTAGATGTCAACACGTCCACACCATTAAACAACTTGCAACTGGATAAAAAAAGTATGATGTGTTCTTTAATAAATAGAAAACTGTAATTGTTGAAATGTCAAAATGCTGCGGTATAAGAGGAATAAAACACTTTAATTACAACTTTGACATCAACAGTCGACATCACACCTCACCACTGTTGATTATTTTCCTATAACAGCATGCCCTGAAGTGTTTTACTACTTATTACTGTTATTGTTGTCATGCTGGGTAACAGCGGTGCAATGTAACCAGACGAATGGATGTTCTCCTACAGATCCTGAGTTACCTGGTGGCATGCGACCATCTGTGTGAACTTGGCTATGATGAAACTCAAGTAGAGGAAGCTCTGGAGATGTTTCAGAATTGTGAGACGAAGGTAATTGTTTGATATCCTAAATTCAAAATATTTTTTTATTATTTCCAATGTGTAATATAATTTGAAATGTTTTACATTTTGCAGTTGATTTTGCAAAATTTGATAGAATATATACAGTATATACTGTTTGTGTGTGTAAACCATAAAATTACTTTTAATCAGCTCTTTACCGTTAGCTGTACCTATTGTATTGACTATCATGTGTTTGTGTTAATAGTGGTGTTGAAACAGGTCTTTTTGTCTGTTTTAGGCCAAGGAGTTTCTCCACCTCCTCACACAGTTTCATGAGATGGGCTTTCAGCAGAATGCTATCAAAGAAGTCCTGCTGATGCATGGGAACCACCGCGATCGTGCCCTGGAGGAGCTCATGACGCATGTCGCGTGATCGACTCAGCCATACAATCCATTTTGTATATTGATGTTGGCGTACAGTTGATGGAAGCACTTTGCACTGCACATATGGAAGAAAATTCTCTATGCTCCACATATACCATTAGGAAACTGTTTTCATTACTTTTTTAAACATATTTATTGATTTAATATGTCAATTGTGTTATACACATCTTTTTTTTTTTAAATCAGGACATAGAGGATAAATATACTGTATATGTTTATTTCATTTATCAGTATAATTATCCTGTCATGAGGTGTCTCCATGCACAAAGTGAGAGTGTGATTGTTTAAAATGGGCTGTTTTTTCTTGATGAAATGTCCACAGATAAGCTTTTCAGTCACTCTTAGGATCGAATACAACTAAAATGGACTGTTTGCCAAAGAACACTTGGCTGACAATGCATGATTAAAGAAAATGAAACAATGACCACTGTTTCTGCTTCTAATTCCCTGCCTCCAAAGGAGTCTTGAAGAAAATATGAGCTTTCAGCAAGTGTAACCGTCTCCCTCATTTGTCAAGTTGTTGGGATATTTGCAATATTTCTTCAAAGAAAGAAGGAAAGAAAGAAAGTTCTGTTCTTATGAACTGTTTAGATTAATAACAGTCTCCAGGAATGTAAGAGATGTTTGCTCTGTTGATGGACTAATCATTGATGAAATGTATTAACTAATACCTACATGACTCTAGCCATACTTGACTCTGTAGTCTGTAGCACAATTTAAAAAGACATTTGTTTTTTTTGAGGACTGCATACTTTGAGCAGGAGTCAAAAGGACCTCCTTTCACATGGGGGAGTAGAGTGTTGAGATATTTTTGTTGATATTTCTTCAACTATCCTATCAGTCTTTTCATCTCACCATTCCTCTGGCACGGACAAACTAGTGACCAGAGTCTTACAGAATTATTTTTGGGTTAATGATGTTTTGTTGATGCTCGTTTGTAGCCCTAGAAACAAAACTTGCATGGAGAGCAGCATCATGTAAACCACTTGATTTTTGGTAGTCAAATCCAAGTAGTCTCCATTTAGTTTCAGTCATACAGTCATTTGTCCATTTAGATCTGTAAATGCTTTATTCATTCATTATCATTATTTCATCTTCAGTAACCACTTTATCCTGGATTTGGAGCCTATCCTGGGAACACCAGGTGCAGGAAATACATCCTGGATGGGGTGCCAGTCCATTGCAGGGCACAATGCATACACATTCACACACTCATTCCCATCCAGGGGCAATTTAGTGTAGCCAAACCACCCACCAGCAAGTTTTGGGAGGTGGGAGGGGACCAGAAACCCAGAGGAAAACCATGAGCACATGGGGAGAACATACAAAACTCCACACAGACAGTAACACAAATATCAACTACATAGAGACATAGCTAAATTCATTTTAGTCATATTGTAGAAGCACCATACCTTGGCTAAACCAGGGAATATGAAAAGGCAGAAAGATTATTATTTGAAAAAACAGATTACTTCTCTATAGGCTGAAATGGTTATAGTGTAGTCAATAATAGCACTCTACAGAAGAGCTTGAAAGGACGTGAGAGGACGCAGTAAAAACTTGGCCATTTGTCAAATCTTCCTTTCCCAGAGGCCCTTTGGTTTTCTTTGGTAGTCTCAAGAGAAAAGTCCACATGGAGCCAATTCTTGGAAATCCCGTCATCTCTTTTTTCGTCCTCCATTTGTTGTCCTCAATGGCATACTCCACTGTCGCTCTGCGGTTCACTGTAAAAACAGAATCACCTCTCACCACTGCTGTGAATAAAGCTCCTTTGCTGTTCTCATACTGTCCCTGCATGGCTGTCCACTGACCTGAGGTCAGGTTATAACAGTCCATCATGCATCTCAAAAAGTCATCGCATGGCCCGTTCCTCATCACATACAAATTGTCCCTGTGTGCCACCATACAATGCCCATAACTTTGATGTCTTATCAGTGTGGTCACTAGACTCCACTCATCCCTGTCTACTAGGTATTCGTGGATCTCGGTGGCATCTTTCGGTTTCCACAGACAGGTGAATATCCTACCCATGGTCTTGGTGCAAGCTACAGCAGAAGCAGGTCTTGGAAGATGAGCAGCAAAGCTCCATGTGTCTGTGGCCACATTATATTTTTCTACAGATGACATGGTGGATCTTTCAAACTCTCCACCAAGTGCATAAAGAAAGCCTTCATGCCCCACCAGGGTACAGTTATACCGGAGCTGTTGTGGGCTTGAAAATGTAGTCCAGGTATCTGAGGTCACATCGTAGCAGAAGCCAGCATCTACAACTTTATTGCTAATGTCATACACACCCCCAACAATGAAGATCTTGTTATCAAGGACTGTAACCCCAGCCATGGTGGTGCTAGTGTTAAGTGGTAGATGAGTGAGAACTTTCCAGTCATTCTCATCCTCATCAAGGTAACATACTGTCCTCATAAAGTCCTGAAGCAGCTTAATGGTGGGTGAGTGGGTCCCAATGGTAACATATTTACTAGGAATAAGAGATTCAATGTAATCAGTAAGTTCCTTTGGCAAGCACTGTATATCCTCCTTGAGGTCTTGGTACATATCACAAATGAACAAAGCTGCACTTTTGAACAGCTCCCATAAGCCATAAGTGGCAGCTGAGTGATAAATGAGGAGGCAGTTATCAGAATTAACGATGTTTACAAGATGTTTAACAAGAGGCTTCACCTGAAGGAAGGCAGCACACTCTACAGCTTCAACAATTTCATCACTATCAAGGATAGGTCTCTCACCTTGAATCACCCGAAGTGCCACAAGAAAGCCACGAGCGTTCACTACTTGAAGGCAAATTTCCTCCTGCTGGCATTCCTTCATTCCTGATTGGAAAAGTGCCCGGAAGTATTCGCAGTTGTCTTCCAGGAGGGTTTTGTCCACTGTGAAAACATTGCCAGCTAGCCTCACTCTCACGGCTGTGTTTTCAGAGACTTGAGCTCGACAAACCGTCTTAGCAGGTTCTAGCTCTGAGCCAGCACAGCTGCTAGGCTCCATCATCACAACCAGCGATTTTCATCTAAACTTCTGATGGCAATGAGATGCATATCATATCGTACTTCATTGCAGTGAAATATCTAGCTAGCTTGCTCCACAGCCGGAAAAAGACAAATGTACTTGACTGAGTAAACACTGTTTGTGTTTCCCTTAACAGTTACAAGAATAGAATTGGCTATACATAGAAGCAAAATTCATTGCATGAGTTTCATACATCATACATCATCGGTAACAGAGTCAGCTGTACAGAAAGCAGAGACAGATTATCGAGACTGCAGAAGGCAGCTGTTTTACTCATGATTAATCCCCTTTTGTTCTTCACAGCAATGCAAAGTATGTAAATCTGATACTCACAGGTGCATTACTTGGGGCTACAATAAAAGCACAATAGCCAAGGTTAAATTTGTTAAATTTCAGACATACCAACTCTCGCAATAGTACTCACTCAAAATAAAACCTGAACTAAATTTTAGTTATACTGTATATATATATATATATATCTATATATATATATATATATATATATATATATTTATATATACATACATGCACATGTTTCTGAAATACTCAAACTAACCCATCTGGCACCAATGACCAGGCCACTGATAAAGTCACTGAGATCACTTTTATTTATTTATTTTCAAATTCTGATGTTTGATGTGAACATTAGCTGTAGCTCTTGACCTGCATCTGCAAGATTATGTGCATTACGCCACTGCCGCATAATTGGATAATTGAATGGATGTGCACGTTTACAGATAAAGTGTAAATTGGTCTCATGGCCTCCATTGAACATTTTTCCATCATGGTATAATGGTTTTATAATGGAGTCCTTTCATTCTACAATTACAGATCATTAGCATTTAATCTACCTGCAATAAATTACTGATAAGGTTACCATTAAATACCGCAGACTCCTGTAGAATCCCAATAGAAACCATCAAACACAAGCACATAGGAAAAATGAAATACCATTAAAACTCAGTGGAACATAAGCCTCTAATGGTTATTTATTTTGTTTTAAGGATATTATGAAGATTATGATTATGATTATTATAATTTTTCTATAATTTCCATTTTACTCACTGAGTCATACTGGTACCCTATAAAGACTCTTGCCTTTTTTCCCCCTCTCCAACAAGATTAAAACATTCAGGGTTTTTTCCCAAGGAACAAAACTTTCACATGATTATTTTGGGTAAGGCAACCAGTGACCCCAGATTGCTTTCTTCCTTTCGGAGGTGTGGTTTCCAGATGGTCAAGAGCAGTCAGACTCCAGCCTACACACACCAGTGCAGCTGAACTTTTAAGTCCTGCGTTCTCAGACTCTCCAGCTCTCAGCCTTGCCAAACATGATTCATTTCAACAAGTCTTTTCCAGCTAAATCTACACACCTCGAAGGAACGCAGTGTGTTGGATTTGCTTGTTATTAAGAAATGTCACCCACTGGAAAAGCATAAGAGGATGCAGCTGTTTTTCCAGAGGAGCGTCTCAGAAGATCCTAAAGAGAGCATCCAGGAGAAGCTGACAAGGAGCTGAGAGAGCATGTAGGCTGTCATTTTTAGAAAGAATCAAAGCTTTTTCCAATGCATTATTGCTGTCCTGCTCAGGATGTCTATCATGTTTGGGAAAGCAAGGACGTGCAACATTGTTCCTGAACACGAACCTGCAGAGTGCAATATCGTAGTTCTGGGAGCAATGGGCTCAGGAAAATCAGGTATGACATTCATGACTATAGTCTGAATTTATTTCTGAAACCATATTTGTAATAATAATATAAGCTTTTAGGAAAATAAGTTTATGTTTCTGATATATAATTTTTGATGAGCTATGAGTATCAGTATGACTATTTTATTTTAAGAGTTTTATTATCATCATGTAAATGCAATGGTTGATTCATGAATCATGAATTCATGAAAGATGAGTGATGGTTGTAATAGAGTAATGAGAAATTAAAATCTTTTCCTAAAATAGGCAGAAGATTTTTCTTCTAGTGGAACTATCAGAACTCCCAGCTTACATTTTATATCACATGAGTATGTTTTCTGGGACACTGGCTTTCCCATGGCCCTAAAGGAACTTTATATAAGCAGTAGCAATTTACTACTTGTAGTTACAGGATGTTTGTGTTCTTCCTCTTTGCAGCTCTCACGGTGAAGTTCCTCACGAAGCGTTTTATTAGTGAATACGACCCAAACCTCGGTGAGCTGCACTGGTTTTACTTTTACCTTAAACCCATAAAGTAGACTAAACGTCTCCAGACTTTTCTCTTTTTGTTCTTTGATCATTTATGACTTCAAGTCCAGAGATAAATCAGGCTGTTGAATCGAGAACAATTGGTGCAGTGTAATGCAGAGAATTTGGGATGAAGAAAAATATCCAATACTTCAAAGCTCATATGTAAACCTTTCAAAACGAGGTAATAAGCCCAAGTTCCAATATATCATTCTGTCATCTTGCCTAAACCACAGCCTGTTAAATCGCCAGTCATATGGTAACCAGATGGACAGCTCAGACTAAATCCTCTCTTTGATTCTGAAAGGGAATCTCTGAGCCATTATATAACTTATGTAGGGAAAATGCCACACAAAGCAAGTGCACTTGGTTTAATAAGTATAATGAGAGATGTCTGGTAGAAATGTCTTGGCTGAAAAAAGCAGCTTTTTACATTATGTTTTTAGAGGACACTTATTCCTCAGAGGAAATGGTGGACCAGCAACCTGTTCTGGTCAAAGTAATGGACACGGCAGATCAGGTAATGATTTACAGTATGTTATTTATTCAAGTTTATTAAAATTGTTGCTTAAGGATACAAATATATTCTAAGCAATAGAGGGAGCAGAGAGAGTTTTAGATCTAATAAGTTTGATACTGAACAAAAATTATGCATAATATAGGTTTTTAGATTTCCAATATAATCATTATGATCATTTTTTTGTACTTCATGTTCGTAGTTAAACAGAAGCTCCAAATGACCTGATCTGTAGCCTCCTATTTGGTTTCCTTTTTTTCTCAGAATGGACCGGTGAACTGTGATCGCTACTTGGCCTGGGCCAGTGCATTTCTCATTGTCTACAGCATTGATAACAGACTAAGTTTCGAAGTGTGTCAACAGTATGTGGAGGCAGTGACACTGTACACCAAAGGCCTGCAGCCTGAGGCTCCCATCATTTTAGTGGGCAACAAAGTGGACATGGAGAGATACAGGTTTATCTCAACTCACTGTTCAAAAACTCTAAGCTGCAGTTTTGTTTTGTTTTGTTTCGTTTGCATGCTAAAAGAGTCAGTTTAGCAGTAGTTAAAAAACTGTCACACCTGCTTTATATTTGCCTTGCTTTCTGTAGAAAGCAAGAAAATATTCAAAACACTTAAAACCTTTTGTTTGTCATTAAAAGTTTGAAGCTTAAGTTTAGACAAAACACTTGAATCGCTTCTAATATAAAATATAAATTCTAAATAATCTAAAGAAATTGTCTAAATGAATATTCTGGTAAAAGATGAAGTATAGCTTAAAATTCTTAAATGAACTAGTATGAGAGTATGAAAATAGAATAAAATTATGTATTAAGTATGAAAGTAAAAGTACAAGAAAGATTCACAAAAGAAAAAGACATCTTACTCAAATCACACACTGCTTTTAGTTACTGATGGTAAATTAATGCCTGTTTTTACCAAGGAACAGTGGAAAAACGAGGCTAACTAACAACAGCTTTATTCCTGATCTTTCAAATAGCTGCTAATGCTAATAGCTAACTGTCACAATACAACCCGCCTTAATAAATACAAAGTGTATGTAGTAACAGATGGATTACTGTGATATGTCTTAGGTCTCATCTGTTAATGTTTAGCTTTGTTAGGAAATCTAACCGCAGATCAAGTCACTGTCGCTGTCTGATTTTAAAATGTCAGCTTAGCATGTCAGCAAGTGATGTGGTGTTTGAAAATGTAGAAAGTAGAGATTTCTCTTTTGAAATGTAATAAGCAAATATTAGATATACTGTAAGTAACAAGTATTAAATGAAAGAAAAACCTTTTTTTTCCAAAGCTAAGTTTAAAAAAAAAAACGCAAAGCTACTTAAAAAATAGATGCGATTACAGTAACAAAGTAATCACCCTTTGTTATGTCCTCTCTCTTGATACTGAACAACTTGACTAGATGCAAGACTAGTGTGTGATGACTTAGATATAAAGTTCATGTGATGCTAAGCTGATAGTTATAAGCTTCCATTAGTTGTTAAACAAATTAGCCTCAAAGCACCCAAAGAAGCAAACTTCAGACATTAACCATGTCTTGGTTGAACAACTACATTTGGGGTAAGGGAAAATTGTTTAAACTTTTTCGGGCTGCAAAGGAGCAGTAAGACATATATATACTTAAAAAAAAAACAATATATCATGAGGAAACAATATTTAGAAATGGATTTGATCAATTAGGAAACAGTCAGTGGTAGCTGAGCATTTTTTAAGTTTTGTACATGTGGCTGTCAGAACGCTGGCTTGGATAAAAGTGTCTGCCAAATGAAAAAACTTACTGCCAGTCTTTGCTTTCTTTCCTCAAAAGCAAATGGCCTGTTTGGTATTCAAATCAAAATGGGCATCTGACAGCTGGGTTTTATTACAGTAAATGTGCACCGCTAATTATTTATACAAGAGGATAAGTGGTCATTTATGCAAGACTTTTAAGGAAAGCTTAATTTTTAATTTTGTGTGTGGTTGATATTCCATCAAGGGCTTTCTATAGCCACCAAGGTTAGAGATATATGTGTCTCTGTGTGTGTGTGTGTGTTCATATGTGAGTTGAAGAATCAATTAATCTTAAAAGAATAGTTTGGCAAAAATCAAATTCAAACAATGTTCCTCTTATAACAAGTGTAGACATGTTTGGTCTGTTGTGTGCTTCTTTAGTCTTACACTGGAACTACACGATTAAAGAGATGGTAGTGAAAAGTCATGGAAATCTGTTTCACCCCAAATAGTTCCCATAGATACCAGACCAGACCAGATCACACTTGAATCAAAACACTTCCAGATCTTAAGTCACAACGTGCCAACTTTGACACAGAATCTCTGAATCGCGTCCCATTATTTCGACTTAATAATTTATTGTCTCACGATATTATGTTGTTATTTCAACGTAATATCCCATTATTTCTGAGTAAGGTTTTATGTCAACTGTTCTTGTATATGTTATAATTTTGAGTTAATATCTCAGCATTTCAATATAATAGCTCTTTATTTCAAGACTTAAGCCATGATAGCATGAAGCCGAAATAATGAAACAACAACAGAGGACTTTTTTTTTTTTTTTTTTTTTTACAGCTTGTGGTTAAGGTCATTCATAAGAACACTGTATAAAAAAAAGAGCTTGGAAAGTGGAATCACTATTTTCTGCAGTGCAGTTTGGTATCAATCGACCCCTTTGGCCAGCCTCTCAGAGTTTGAAGCAGAATTGTAAAATTATTTAAAGAATTTAAATTTGTTGCAGTAAATAGATGAAAATCCGGGTATGTAATTAAGGAAAAAATTTTGGGTGAGATAGATTTCCATTATTTGTTAGCTAGCCTAACAGCTTAAGTGCAGATCTAAAGAAAATGTGGGACACCAAACATATCTTGGATTTGGTTGACCACATTTGTGGAAAATTTGGTAAATTTCAAATTCTGCTAAATGGATCCTGTAAATCACAGGTTCTCAACCCTGGTTCTAGAGTACCCCATTACTATTTCCTTGCTCCCAACACATGTGATCCAATTACTCAGCTAATTACCAGCCCCTCTTGAGTTGAAGTGGTTGTGATAGAGCAGGGAACTCATTAAATGTGCAGGACAGGGGGTACTCCAGGACTAGAGCTGGGAATCTGTACTGTAAAGGAATGGTTTATGAAAGTATGCAGGAACTGATTGTGGTGTAAATGAGGTTGTCATTACTATAAGTTCTTTATCCTGGCATTAGAGATTTTTGGATAAATGATATTTTCAATGTTTTGCTCACATAAGCTGTGGAACTGATTTTGGGCTCTGCCTCTCTCTGTATCTCAGACAAGTGAACAAGGCGGATGGTGCAGCCCTGGCTGCTCGTTTCGGCTGCCTGTTTTTTGAGGTGTCTGCTTGCCTGGACTTTGTGTCTGTGCAAAATGTCTTCTACGAAGCAGTCCGGGAGGTTAGACGTGAGGCAGAGAGGAGTCTTTCACTCCGGCCTCTTTACATCAGTGAAGACAAAGCACCAATCAGCCTCTCCTCTGCCTCGCTTCTGTCACCCTGTTATAAGGAGCTCCCCACTCCGGCCACAGCCAAGCTAGTGACTGTGAAGTCCTCGAGGGCCCAGAGCAAGCGCAGAGCACCCACACTCACCCTCCTCAAAGGCTTCAAGATCTTTTGACTCAACACCGCCCCCTTATGGTGCTGGAAGATACAGTCAGACTCAAGGATGCTTGTTAGACATTGGCCTGCTGATGACATGCCATGAGGATAACTTAGGAGCACATAACTTTTTGGTCACTTGAGGAGTGAGAGTATGAAAACACTCACTCAAACTACATTAGTGTTATTTCTAAAAAAAAAATGTTCACAATTGGTTTGTTTAGCTGATTACTGTTTATGCAAAGTATTCTGATTGCATTAGCTTAGTAAAGTGCTTTATTCAGCACATTAGAGATATTTAAAGTGAAATCACTGATAGTACTTTGGACTGAGGAAGAACTTACCTATGTTAATGCAATATTTTATATCACAGATATAAGCAATGATAAAATCCATGTGCCTGAAATGATAAATTCCAAAAGCAGGATATTGTATCCATCAGGTCAGATTTAATAATTAGATTGTTATGTTCCACTTACCCCAAATATAGTCAATTACCTAAGACATGCTTGGTGTCTAATGTTTGCTTTTTTAGTTTACACTGGACCTGCAAGGGTCATGTAGCTAGCAAGTGATGAGAGTCTATCTCACCCAAAATGTTTTCCATAATACATATCCAAATGCTCTTGTACTTGCTTTTAAATTACATTGTTAAGCTACAAAATTTGAAAAAAACAAATTTGAAAAAAAAAAAAGACCTTTGGAGATATGTCTATATGTAGATCAACTGGACACAGACACTATAATTAAAGACACCTAACATATGTCTGTTCTAACAGCACATAACAAATTGCTTTATTCCTCTTATACCACAGAAAGTTGCCAATTATTACAATTTTTAATTTATAAATGACACTTACTTTTTGTCCATTTATAGTTACATATAATGTCCATGACACAAGTTAGTAAAAAACAAGCAAAAAAAACAACAAACACGGTTTGTCATGTTAATAAGGAACATGCAAAAAGTCCTAAGTCCTGAAGACTTTGCCATGGTGGAAAAATTAATGACTGCTTCAAAGTGCTGACACTGGAGACTCCTTCCATGAATGTCTCACTATAGAGAGCTTTGAGAGAACTATTGTATATTTTTTTCTTTGTTAAATAAGAAAACGCATTTTAATCTGTTTACTATTAGTCTTAGATTGTGTGGCGCGTCCATCATACAAGTTCCTGTGAAAGCTGGAAAACTATAGAAATGATAATGTATTAAAATGGGTGCATTAATATGAACCTAACAGAACTGCTTTTATAAAAAAAATTAAACAACACCTTCTGCCCAATCAGATTTTAGTACATAGAGACCAATAAGCACTCTCTGTCTTGGTCTCATTGTCTGTCTTTGGCTTAACTCAACAACTCCAGCCATGTTTTTGAAGGCTTAATCTACAAAGCAACACTAACCAAGTGCGATTGGGGGTTTGGGATTGGTTTATTGTGTTAGAGCAAAGAAAGTCCTAAACTGTGCAGTTCTCTTAACCAGCCTTTTAAACTTTGTACATTTTAATTTTTATAACTATTCAAGGTAAGAAAATGGGAATTTGTTTTGAGATTTGCTTTGTCTCTCAGTCCCACATCACTTGTCCTCCTCACCCCCCTCTTGAGAATCAGAGTAGAGTTTGGAGACATTTCCGTCTTTCCAAATGACCATAATGTCTCCAGGCTTCAGTGCCTCGGTCTCACTAGCTCCCTCCAGTGGTGCTTTACTCTCTAGTTGTCCATCTTGTGTTTGGCCAGTGTAGGAGTCTTTGTCCTCCTTGACCTCAGTGATGACTTGAAGCTCCTCCATTTCCACTTTCACTGTGGCAGGAGATGCAGCAGTGGCGGCCTTGTACTTGGCTATTTCTCGCCGATGTCTGCAAAAAATCCTATTATTTACCTACTCTGTACAGGCATACAATAGATTCTTTTTCACTTTAAGACTTTTCTCCTAAGCCTAGCCTTTAGCATGTAATCAAGGCATTCATTTCTCAATGCAGTAAATTCATTGTGCTTTCATGTGTGTTAATACTGACTTGTTACCCATCAGTCCCATGACGCAGAGCACACACCCCAAAAGCAGAGCCACGAGAGACAAGCCCAGCATGGCAAATTTCCAGAGTGTCGCTGTATAAAGAAAACCACTTGTTAGTGTGCTAAACATTAACTACCATCCTAAAGCTAATTAAATACTGGTGGATGAAAGCTAGTAACTTATGGTCATTAAGTATCATTCATTACTAGCCATGTCAGCATTATTTAAGTAATATATAAGGCAAAGAAGCCTTACACAGTTCTCCACTTACTCCAAATGCAGTTGAGCAACTCGATGACAGACAGATGTTTGCTTTTTTATACACTGGATATAACTAATAAGTAATGAAAATGTGACTACAAAATATTTTCTGTAGATATCTGCCTCACATTGCATCCATTTCAAAAGATTTGGCATTTAGGACTGAATGAATCTGGATACTGAGGACACCAATTTGGACAACCCAAAATGCAATTTTTTCTTATTCCAGTGCGAGACAATAAAAGAAAAGCTACTTAAATTTGCAACAGAGACACATCACAGGCAAAGACGTTTCATAACACACTCTCCAAGCCCTACCAATCTTACAACCACCAGAGCTGTAAGTTGAAAATGCAACAGAAACCTGGAAGTAAGGTAATGGATAATTTAGCTCCACTCTGCTTTAAACCTAAGTTTGGAAATATGGATGCTCCCTGCAATTTTTAATTCTTTTACTGAGCTTACTTAGCTTAACGATGTAATTTTGGGGGGAAAAAAATGTACGTAAAAATTTGGCTGTGGTATTACAGAAAAGATTTTGGGTGAGATAAACTTCCATTTCCTGTCAGCATTAGCCTCATAGGTCCAGTGTAACAATAAAAAAGCAAATTTCAGACTTTTGGCTTTTCAACTAGATTTGAGGTAAGAGGAATATTGGGTAAATTTTTTTACTGCTCAAGAATGTGTAAAAGTATTTTATAGGTTATAGGTGGTGAAGTTTTATGAGCAGAGTGAACTGAGAGACAAAAGTTCAGATGCCACAATTTATAACTGCTTTATGATGCCAGTTTTATTTTAATGAATAGTATTGCATGATCTTTATCTTTGGGTTACAGGTCAGAACTCAGTCTGGTATGATTGTTTAATCATATACCTTTAATATATCAGTGACAAAATTCTGTTTAGCCTTTACCAGATATTACATAAGTATTTTCTAAGTCCGTGTGTTCTTAGGATTAAACAGTACTTTTGACTTTATTTTAAAAAATATTTTACCATGTCCAAAGGACAAAAGTGGCAGTCCCAAGGTCAAGCTGTAATGAGTGTCATGACAGTAAAGAAGCAAGACGATCATGCCTGGTGACTATACCTATTGCCATGCCAATTACACAGTAAACCAGCAGTGTCAATCCCAGGTCCTGGAGGGCAATGACTCTGCACGGTTTAGTATTTTAATGCTTTAACACACCTTCATTGGCCTCTCAAGGGCTTGATAATTAGTACAATGTGAATCAGTTATTTTAAATGAGCGAAATCACTCAGCTGTGCAGTGCTGCAACTCAGAATTGGAGTCTAACCTTCCTTTTCTAAATCATGCTTATTTATATACATGTATATGTATGTGACCGGTTACATCTTTCATAAGAAATGATAGAAGTAGCAGACGCATACTCACCATCTTCAGTGCGGTAGTACCACCTGAGATACTCTCTCTCTTCCTCTGTCATGGTGTCCGCTGGAAACTCATCTGTTTCACTCTGTCTTCTGGATCCTGTTTGGACAGATCACAAAGGTCTCTTCTTCTCTCATCCAGTTAATGACTGTATGCTATATAATAGGTTCAGGTTAGCGTCCAGTCATTTCAGTTTAAAGCATCCAATCATGTTAATAAAATAAATATCAAAACCGTGCCAATTTGTCATCTGTGGTGACCTTCTCATGCAACACAATGTAGTTAACATTGTAGTTATCACTGGGCTGCAGTGTTGAACTTGAGGATTAGTACCCCTGGCCCTACTTCAATAAAATATATGAATATGCTAAAAATGCAAAGACTTGTATGAAATGAGGTTTCTCCTTTGCCTCCCTAGAAGACATTAACTCTATTTCATTTGAAACAGCATGTTGAGGTGTTACCTGACTATATTTAATCAACGTTAGCCTGTTTTCTTTGCTAATGACAGGTTAGATTAATATCGATTCCAGTAACTAATGTAAAAGTCAGATTCTAGCTAATGGTAAATATTATTTATTCACATGATATTTTACTTCTTATTAATTCATTAGCACTGTACAACACCTGTATTAACAGTAGCACTGTATTAACTACTGTATGTAGCGTTAGTCTTGCAGTCTTCACCAGCAAACTTACAGAGATTGAATGAAGTTTTCAGGCAAAATGGCATAGTTGTTTTAATCATCTTCTAATCATCTTCTAACAGTATTAATAAAGGTTACTATTCACATGAAAACATGACATTAGCTTAATTTCATCAGTTAAAAATTTACTTTTTACTTTAAACAGTACTCAAGACAAGCAATTTTTTTTCTTTCATTTTCACTTGTGTACATTGTTGGCTGGATACTTCCACTTTTAAATGAGTAAGATTTTGACAAATTATCTCCATGCACTCACTTAACTATAATTTCTCATTACTTTATATTGAACATGAAAATATTATATATACATACTGTACATACCAGCTGCTGCAGTGCCAGCTGCAATGTTTACATGAACGCACTTGTTCTAATATGTTATTGTATGGTGTTGTACGAACTTGTGTGGTAGCTGCACCACATTAATAAAATAATTGTTATTGTTGGCAAATTGTTGTGGTATAAGAAGAATAAAACACTTTGGGATGTACTGTACACCCCGTCATGTTTTATTGCTTACTTTAATGATATTTCATATATTGATATACTAATTTTGATTTCACTGAGTCCCTTATTAACAGTGCATGATTACTATATTTACACAAAATATTATCTTGTCACACTGGCCTACCAATATGTCACAGTTTCATATCTGAGACTCACTCAGCTTCTCCTGACAGATGTCTCCTTGATCTAGAGACCTCCACCTGGTGCTTTTCCCCGTGTTGGTCAGAGCCAGGCTTCCCCTGTGCACACCTAGCTCCAGGGAGTGACTCATGCTGATGAGCCTGTGGTTCGTACACTGCCACTGCAGATCATCTTCACCATCACATTCGAGAGTCTGGACTGGGTCACTGTGGAAGGCAGACAGGCACCGTTGTGTGTGTACATTCATGAGGAACATCCGCTTTGTCCAGATCCATTGCTGGAGCTCCGAGTCCACACTGCATCTCTTTAACTGAACACCAGCATCTCCGAAGGAGTCCTCAAGGCACAGGCTTTCCACGTTGTTGTGGATCATGAAGCTGCTTGTTCCTGCATGAGACAGGTATATGATAAATACATGAATCTGTTAACATTTTAGATGAGGAAAGAATATTTTGTTCCATTTTCTAGGTTGATACAGCAGTAATTGAGGTAATATTTTTGTAAAACTCTTATATATCCATGAAATGCCTATACACATATAAAATACATGTTAACAATTATAATATAAAGAGTAGTAAACAGTGAAAAACTAAACCAAATCCATATTTGTCATGGCCAACTTTTGCCTTTAAAAATGCATCATGCCTCCTATTTCCCCCTTCGCACCTAGCGCTGCATGTCGTTCCAGTGTTTGTTTATGTTGTCACGTGTTTTGTTTTGGTTCAAGTCTTGTCTCCACCCATGTCTTGTCATTGGTTGTCTCCCTAATGTGTCTTGATTACTGTCACCTGTTTTGAGTTTCCCCCTTAATTAGTTTGTGTATTTATAGCCCTCATGGTTCTTTGTGCGTCGCAAAGTGTACACTCTGTGCCATTTAATACCAGTCTATGCCAAGCTGTTTATTGTCTTTCTGGTTCTGCTGTCATTCCAGTTTTCTCATTTTGCTCTTGCCTAGACTTGTGATTGTTCATTTTGCTCTTGTCTCACAGTGATTGTTCATCACCTGGCCCTTGCCTGAATCTTACTCTGCCTTTGGATTATGTTTCTGTTTTGTTTGCTATGTTTAAATAAAACCATTGAGTACTTGCAGTTGTGTCCACAACTGGATCTTGACATATCAGTTCTCCCAGCTACAGTGTTGTACAGTTTAGAAAATTGCCTGGGAGGTTTTTCCATGCATCTTGAAAAATCTGCCAAAATCCTTCTGTAGACTTTGTCTTTTACACATACTTCCATTTCAGCAGGTAATTCTAGACAGCCTCTGTTATAGTCTATCTGTTGTTTTTAAATAACATTTTCCTGTAACAGTAGATTTTTTGGAATATAAACATTTGGAACATTTGGAAATCTAGAATTTGGTCTTTTTGTCCTCACAGCAATGCAGAAGACATAAAAAAAAACATTGAAGACAAAATTTGTCTAAGGAAATAGTGCATAAGACTTTTGCACAGTGCTGAAAAGTATTCATTTCTTTTTCTTTTTTAGTAAGGCTTGCAAAGAAAGGTTCAGGGCACCTTAGTGGTGTGCATTGGCAGTCGGATCCCATAGGACGCAACAAAAAAAGTGATGATGCTTTCACAACAAACACAGCCAAAGCTGATTAGCATGAATGTGCGGGACTTTGTGACACAATTAGAGCATTCATCTATACGTCCTCAACCAGCTACATTTGTTAGAAAATGTTAGAGTCAACAAAAAAAAAAAAGTACACGCAAAAATAAGAACTGTGTGAAGGTGATTAAAAAACAATCCACATCTCTAGTTGTGACTAATTTAGAAATTATGAGATGTAGCTGAGGTTGAGGAACTGTCAGAGACAGAATTTACAGTGGATATATGCATACAGTCTTAGAAAAAGTGGCTCTTCATGGATTCATAATAGACAAGTTTGTATACACCATGTTCCAAGTTATACAGATCTCATATTTTCATATAATCAAATCAAAAAGGTTTTCCTGTGTAAGCTCTGCAACAAAATAATTCAGTTGCCAAACAATATTAGCTTGTCTAAATAGGATATATAGAGTTTACTTTACCTTGCCACATGAGGCACAGTGTCATCCACACCCACAGCATTTCTGCAAGATGATCCAATGCAGTCTGCTAGCACTGCATAGGAAATCGCAGTCTATAAAAATACAGGATGTACAATGCGGTAAATCTGCCCTGTTGTTTTTCCCACTAATTTGTATTATCAAGATGCATCATCGTCAGAATGAACAGACATACAGTGTATGTCCTTTCCGTAATCCCTCTATAATTAGAGGACAGGAAGGCAGATTTGAGCATGTTCATGTTCAGTTTGTCAGAGCATGCCTGTTTCTGAATCATTAACTCCTGTTTTTCACTTTACTCTTCATCTGGAAGCTGAAGCAGCACCAAAAATATCTACTAAACTAGTGACATTTACATGGTTTAAATTTACATGGTTAGCTTTGTAAGTTACAAATACGCATAGTACAAATTGATATGTTCATAAATGATTAAAGGATGCATAGATATCCCTGACCACTGATTAGCAAAGATAGCCAACATAGAACAGGCATTTTAATTAAAATATCATTCTATAGTCTTATCAGCCTTCACCAGACAGATATGATTGGAGACTCCTGTGAAAAATCCAGGCCCTGAAAATACAACCAATTGATCCTTAATTGATAACTCAGGCTTATCAAAATCATGATAGAGGATGAAGAAATCACACACACACCTGGAATACACAGCTCAGGCGTCAGTCCGAACAGGAACAGAGTGTACACCTGTACACACAAGGCACTGTACTCGAGGCAGGCAGCTTCCAAAGATCACATGGGAGGAGATTTAACCAATTCATTCTTCACATTTTACAGTGCAGTTTGTGTCCTTTACAGGTTCTCAAGAGGACAGTTTTAGAATATAATGACAGGATGGGATTTCAGTTCTTTTATATTCATTTGGAGTTTTATATTAACTTGGACTCCTTGTTGAGTTGAATAGCTGACTTGGCTGACCCATTATAATAAACCTGACCCATTATAGAACTTGAATTTTAATGAAAACTCGACAAATTTGTAATCATATTTTCATATTTTAAATTACTATATAAATCCATCCATCCATCTTCCATACCGTTTATCCTACACAGGGTCGTGGGGAGCCTGGAGCCTATCCCAGGGAACTTGGGGCACAAGGCAGGGGACACCCTGGACGGGGTGCCAACCCAACGCAGGGCACACAAATTACTATATACATGTTGTAGGCATGTGCTGACAAACAGCGATGTTGAACATGTATGAGGATGCTCAAAAACATGGACAGAACCGCCACTGCAGATACAGGTAGCATTTTAAACAATATAATAAATGCACAATAATATCAGAAATCACAATAATAGTATTTAAAATGTACATTCTCTATTTCAGCAAAGATTTTACTTTTTATCTTTATGCTGTATAAATGTCACTGTAGAAATATTTTCATATTATATGTGTAATATAAATATTAAATCTGCTGTGTTGTGTAAACAGTTACTGTACTTCTTATATATAGTATTATATATATATATATGTTTGTTCCAGTTTGTAACCTTCCCTTTGCCACAAGGCCATTGCTGGATGTTTGGTATGTGTAGGTGTTTGGATAGCCTTGTGGTTTGCCTTGTGAGCACACATAGTTTCTGACTTAGCGGTCAAAAACCCTCCACACGTGGTGTTCAACGTTATTTATTATGGCAGGAGCTTTGAGCCACTCGAAGCGAATGACCTCAGTGTCATTCACTCTTTATTGAGGATACTGTGAACTACAGCTTTCTTTCGAAACTTTCATGAATGTTAATGCCATTTAATGTAGAATATAATCTTTATTGCCAAGTACCTGAGGCCGGTGGAAATGACTGCTGCTACAGCTTTGCGCAGAAAGACAACAAAGAATGCTGAATAAATTTGTGGTGACCTGGGAAAACCTTCACATGGTGAAATTTTGACGTTTTCTACTATATAAAGTTTTAGAATTTTAAAATCTGGTTACCTCCAAAAGTAAAAATGGAGAAAATTGCTTTTCCACTTCCACTGAGACACACCATGTTGTTTAAATGCAATGGCTTTTATACCTGCCTTTCATACTCTACAGCTAGTTTTGCGGCTGTGTTTGTTAAACTGGTTCCTTATGTGATCTTTGCAGAAAGCAGGGTTAGTAAGTTCATGAAACCTTTTCTACATCAGTTTGGGGAAACAGTGTCAAAGTCTGTAATAGGCAGAAAAACCCAAGTTTAATCATTTTGGCTGTCTTCCAGAATTCAACTGACATCGACATATACAATACACAGCACAGATTCCTATGTAATGACACCTGAGCAGTGGATATGTATAGACTGTACAGAATAGTTGTTATTGGAAAGTTAAATGTTACATTTAAAGACTCAATTCTGACTGTGGTGCAGGAGCATCACAGACATTTTGACAGCTGGTATCTGATTACAAACTGAATTGATTAGGCTTATGTCCGTTTTGCTACAGCTATAGCTATAGCTGTCCATTTTGTTATGACACATAGCTATCCAACAACTTGATTAATGCATGACATTCACTCTGTAAGAACATCACACTTGGCTAGCCTACATGATGTTTGCAGGAGGATAGCGAAAACAAGGTTAAAAAGTAAATAAAAACATTTTCATGCAATTTTTTTAGAATTAAAAAAAGATATACTTTCAACCATTAAACCCAGGTTGGTATTCAGTTAATTAAACTTAGTTTATCCTAGTTCATATTATTTATGAACTGCAGTGAATTTTCTACCAGGAAATGAATACAATTACACTTATGGGTCCTGGGATTGTAAATAATAAAACTGTATTATCTTACACAGCCTCCTTCTGAATGGGACGCAGGGGAAGTAATGTTATTTTGAGTAATCTATTATAGTAATAAGGTGTGTATTAAATATGATGTCATATTACTGATTTACTGCACATGGCCAAATCATATGTACTCTATGTACTCTGCACTAGATGGCACTAGTTGTTAACTATTGTGTTATACTGTAAATACATAAACATGAATGTAAAAATACACCTGATGTGATTAAACAACTTCAAATAAATAATTTCAAATTAGATTATGGTATTAAATATTTATTTATGTTTTTAAAAATGCATTTATATATGAAAATATATGAACAGATTTATCCCAGACTACTAGTTAAACTATTAAATGACCACTATAACATTGCATGTTATGTAAGCAAATGGCACCCCTACTGTCTGTGGCTTGATTTGCAATATTTATACATTTATATTTACTAATCTGGCCGATGTTTTTATGGATAGTTACTTACAAGTGAGGCAGAATTCAATCCAAGCACAGAGCTGTTAAAATAGTCAAGGGTGATACATGTACAGCAGACCAAATAACAGTAAAAAAATAAGTAGAGTAACCACCTTATCCTGGTCGAGGTCATGGTAAATCTAGATAAATGAATGAATGAATGAATGAATGAAGTGCAGTTGCAGGATGAACAAAGAGAGAGATACAAGTGTAAAAGGGTTTTAACTTTTGATGATAATACACAATAACACAGTAATATAGAGTATGTGTGATATACAGGGCCGGACTTGGGGGCCCCTGGGCTGAAAGCAGTGTTGGGGCCTATACATACACCATGACATGAAGCTATCACTTCTCCAGCCTGAAAAAGCAGGGCTGCTGTAACACAAAACAGTAGCTACTACAATATCATGATGACATGGTGTAAGCAGACATTTTATGATATACTAGCAACTACTCAGCCACTCTCATATATTAATTGTATCGGATTAGCCTACCCATTTGTCTTTTCTCCATCACTATTAATTATTAATGATTATACTTATTTAAAAATTACATTACATGTCCATTACAAATGCGAGGCTGAATATGCCCAACTAGTAGGCGATGTATGTTATTTGCTGTTGTGCTACTAGTTTTGGAGCTACTGTTCTAATGACATGTTCTAATCGAGAGATGGCACAATACCTTTTTTTCGTTTCTGATAACAATGCTGTTACTGAAACCTTGAGTATCAGCTGATGCCGATACCCATCCCATATTGTTTTCTTTAAAAACTACTAAGCCTTAAAGGTTTTTTTAACTGAATTACTTCTCAGTTACACTCCTTCACACAAAAATCATTTACATTGTAAATATCCATCCATCCATTCATTCTCTGTACTGCTTATTCTACATAGGGTCATGGGGAGTATGGAGCCTATCCCAGGGATACTCAGGGGACACAGTGTGCCAACCCATCAGAGTGAACAATCACACACACACACACACTACGGGCAATTTCAAAAAATGCCAATCAGCCTACAACGCATGTCTTTGGACTGGGTTAGGAAACCAGAGTACATGGAGGAAACCACCAAAGCACAGGGAGAACATGCAGACTCCGTGCACACAGGGTGGAGACAGGACTCAAAACCCTAAGCCCGGAGGTGCAAGGCAACAGTGCTAACAGCTATGCCACTATGCCACCATGCCCCCTACACTGTAATTATAATACATATTATAAAAATAATAAATAGTATAAAAATAATAAAATCAATTCTAACAAAAGAAAAACTAGTCAGGTTGCTTTATATGGAAACATTTCCAGTTCCAAAAATAAATTACTTTTTACCAATTCCATTTTTTTCCAATTCTGTTTTTTTTTTTTTTTTTTGGTGTTCAGTCCACCATTTTTTCCCCCCGGGGTTCGGCCTGATATCAATATTGGGGATCAGATCAATGCCATCTCTGTTCTAATCCTTTTCAAGTGAAAAATTCACCCGATCCATTTGTCTGGGTGTGCAGTAGTTGGTTAGAGTGGCTTGCATTTTTTAGCTCATATTATAGCAAGACCCTGCTGAAATCAGGCAGTTGGTAAGGTCAAAGTTTTTTTTTTTTTTTTTTTTTTTTACACACTTTTCTGTTTTACAGCACTTTAGCGGTGGTCCCTAATGTTTCAGCAACACAGATACTTAGAGTATATTAGGAGAAAATGTTTGAGCTTGAACAAGTTAGCAGCAATATTTCTTTAAAAATGTTCTGATTGCTGGACTGAAAACATAAATATTTATTTATAGATTCTGAATAATTTGGGGCTGCCTTTTCACCTGGGGCCCTGGGCTACTGAGCAGGTTAGCCTGTGCATAAGTCTAGCCCTGGTGATACAGCCTATGTAACTGTGAGGAAGACAGGAACATAACTAACAAAAAGTCTAGACAGATATTAATTAGAAGGAGGCAGCTGAGAGTTTATGAGCTGACAGGCTGAGCCTTAAGGCGACTGAAGGCTGTGAGAGTAAGAAAGCTGTGCAGTTCATTCCCAAAGTGCATAACCACAAGGGAGAGGAGTCTGGTTTTGGATGCATTTCTGGTATCACCAGGCGCCATTCACTCATATAAAGAGTCCCTAATATGTGATTCGGTGTAAGTGGATGACCTTCTACAGAGTACTCTGTAGCCAAGTATTCAGCTGTGTTTTCAGTAGTGATCAGACTTACCTTAATAAATTTACAAGTATGCATGTAAATTGAAGGTAAAAGACATTTTAAACACAGGCAAAGTGTTCTGGACAACAACCTATGTGCATGTTTCAGATAAATAACTTAAAATATTAATAAAACCTACCCTATAGTTATACTTTACCTTGAAATACTTCAGAAATCTTAGTATTTTTGTAAATTAATGTGCAAATCCATTTAACAGCTCTTGTTTTGAATATCATTTTTTCACAACTCATCCATTATAGGTTATGAAAAATGTACATTTTAGTGTCCCACAACATTCACTCAACCCTGTTGCCTGAACACATTCAACCCTGAAATATTTAGAACATTCCACAAATCACATGTTCAACTGGAAGTTGCGTCATCCAAATTTTCTGAAGATTATGGGAAGAAGTAAGCTGTCTCATTTATTTTCTTTGTTTTCAATGATATTGTGATAGGGGGCACAGTGGCTTTAGTGGTTAGCATGTTTGCTACGTCCAGGGTTGGGGGTTTGATTCCCGCCTCCGCCCTGTGTGTGTGGAGTTTTCATGTTCTATAAATTATTATATGCTTCTGGGGTTTCCTCAAGGTTTCCTCCCCCAGTCCAAAGACATGCGTTGTAGGATGATTGGCATCTCTAAATTGTCCGTAGTGAGTGAATGGGTGTGTGTGTGTGATTGTGCCCTGCAAAGGGTTGGTACCCTGTCTTGTGCCCCAAGTCCTCCTGGGATAGGCTCCAGGATCCCTGCAACCCTGTGTAGGATAAGCGGTACAGAAAATGGATGGATATTGTGATATTTACAGATGAGGTCATTTTTAAGCAACTCTTTACCCAAATTATAGATTAGAAAATTAAATTAATTTAATTGAAATAATTTAAGAGGAAAAAGCAGCTATTGCCAAGAAACCTTGTAAAAAAGGTTTTTTTGATGGCAAAAATTGCCTAAAGTTTAAACAGTGTTATTAAATCTATCAGTACAAATATCCTTTATTTTATTTTATTTCATTTCATTTCATTTCATTTGTGAAATGGCCATTTCACAACCGCCCGGAGAAAACAGATAAAGGGGTTGCTGCAGTGACGTCCTCATGTAGTAAACCAATAGGAAGCGCGTATGCAAATCAGCGCAGTTTCAGTAGGAAGTGTGGTCATCGCTCTGCGGCGTTGTTTTTTTCCCACACAAATTCCGCCTTTTGCACTAGGATTGGCTAACCTTTCTTATTTTTTGCTAGTAACAGCCAATCATAGAGCAGCAAACGCAGTAGGCGGGATAGGTCGGAATATGGGTAGGAAAAAGAAAGTCTATTGCTGTCTTTAACTGTAATCGGGATGTGACAGAGAGAGAGAGAGAGAGAGACGGAATCTGCTAGGAAGGGACAGCGGCTAAATGCGGACATAAACATAGATCCAGGTTGTCCTTATGGGAAGGTGTAGAGACAGCTAACCTGGGAGAGAGAGCTGCTGGTGAGAGGAAAAGGTGAGTCAGGCTTCAGTAACAGTGAATTATCTCTGCTGGATCTGATGCTTTATTTATCGCTGCTAGCTACAGTAGCTAACGCGGCTAGCTCCTGCCTGGCCTCTCCCATCCAGTAGTGTAGTGCAGCACTCCTTTACTCACATTCTGCGCTGCATGGCTTACAAAATAGGGGCATTTTTAATGTCACATATATACACATTTATACATATTTATATATATTTCCATACTAAATCAGTGAGTGAGGTACAGCTGAAAGTGTGTGCTGTGTGATGGTGCTGTTAGATAGCAGTGCGTTTCGGCCTCAGCAGAGAGAAAACCAGAGGCGAATTCTCTCTCTCTCTCTCTCTCTCTCTCTCTCTCTCTCTCTCTCTCATCTCACTGAAGTCTTTTCATTTCATCAGGAAACAGTTTGTTATATTTCTGTCCTCACTTCAGTGTGTATTAATAAAGTGACTTTATACTGTATATAATAATGCAGTAATGAAAGACTTATCCGCAGTCACGACCTCCTCAAGTGAAACATCTTTCTGTCTTTCTGTCTGTTTATCTGTCTTTCTGTCTAGCTGTATTTCTGTTTATCTGTCTAGCTGTCTGTCTATCTTTCTGTTTATCTGTCTATCTGTCTTTCTATCCATCTGTCTCAAGGTTTCTTCCTCATATTGTCTCAGGGAGTTTTTCCTTGCCACCGTTGCCTCTGGCTTGCTCATTAGGATAAATTCACATATTTACAATATAATTTTTGAATCCATTTATTTCTGTAAAGCTGCTTTGTGACAATGTCCATTGTTAAAAGCGCTACACAAATAAAATTGAATTGAATTGTCTATCTGTCTTTCTGTTTAGCTGTCTAGCTGTCTTTCTATCCATCTGTCTTTCTGTTTATCTAACTACATGTCTGTCTGTCTAACTGCCTGTATTAATCTGTCTATCTGTCTTTCTGTGTCACTATCTATATTTATGTCTATCTGTTTTTATAATTATCTGTCTGTTTTAATATTTATCTATAAGTCCATCTGTTTCTATATTTATCTATCTGTCTTTATATTCATCTGTCTGTCTTTTCTATTTATCTATACCTATCTGTGAGACAAAACGGCTTTCGAAACAGCACAAAAGTAGGAAGAGCAAAAGTACTTTTTTCAGTAAACACTTATGAGCAACAGCGAAATTCGAGTGTAGAGATTTCATATCCTTTGGGCTGTTTTGTATTGTCTGTTATGGCAATCTGTATGATTTAGCTCAGTATAAGTGAATAAAGGGAATTATTATTAATGATTTGCGAGCTTTCATTAGCGTGGATGGTGTAGGTAGAAGGCTGTAGTGTTTTATTCCTGACTGTGAGGATATTTGTAGGATTATTCAAAGCAAACTGCTCGTAATTATGTCCAGGCTAGTGCAGCCTGGGATCTGAATCTAACCCTAACAGGAGATCAGGCTCATGGCCAATCATCAAAGATTTGTTTTTGGAGCATTTGAGGATAGAGCACTGCCTAAAAAGATATAAACAATTCAATATCTTTCAGTTCTGGCCTTAAATACTGTAATTTAATATTATATCTGTTTTGCTTCACAGGTTGGACCTGATCACTGTGACCACTCAGTCTTCTTTATCCAAGCATAAGGGATTACAGTCTAGAAACCCACACAAGCAACAGAGTGAGTGACACGTTTGCATAGATAACACAGTAGTTCCTGTTTACACATTATCTCTCAGCTAAGTTCCTCTTCTCATTGAGGTGTTTGTTTGTTTTTTCTTTTTTGTTACCATCATCTCTCCTCCCTTGTGTCAGGCCAACCATGAGCACTCATGACTCGGAGGTGTACACGGTGGCGCCGGAGATGCCGGCCATGTTCGACGGGATGAAGCTGGCGGCCGTCGCCACCGTGCTCTACGTCATCGTCCGGTGCCTGAATCTGAAAAGCCCCACTGCACCCCCGGACATCACGTGCCAGGACACGCCGCTTAACCGCTTCCTGCTTAAATCCTGCCCCCTTCTGACCAAAGAGTGAGTGTTGTGGGTGGGCGCTTTCATCTTGAAACACATCCTACATAATACATCATAACTGTGTAACTCAGAGTAAAAGCCTATATATGAAAGTAAAAGCACAGGCATTGATAGTCGTAGTAATCTGTACAGATTCTGGGAGTGTGATCACTATAAACACGTCACATAAACAGGTTTAAAAAGTTCTGTAACTGTTGGTATGGTGAAGTTTTCTGGAAGGAGATGTTTAGTGAGCATTTTTAGAAGGAGTCTCCTGTCGCATCGCTTTGTAACAATCAGAGGTAAAACTGTATCCTTATTTTCTGACACAGGAAAGTCTTCAAGAAATTATCTCTATAAGTGCATATTAGTGCTTTGATTAGTCTATCATCAATGGGTTGCTTTTATCAATCATTTAGTGAAGTTGCGCAAATCTTGCCATAGACCAGAATGAATTAAAACTTCAGCAATGCTGATTTTTCTGAATACCCTTGCACATATGTTGCTATATGCCGATCACCTGTAAATCACCAAGCGCGATCATGGCACATTTAGCAACAACCACAAAACTCACAGAGAGCTGAAATGACAAAATAATTCCTAAAGGTTGAAAGAACAGCTAGGCACAGACGAGCCCTTCCTCTTCTTATAGGCTGACATTTCTTTTGTCCTAATTGAAAGTCTAGTTTCATTCGTTTTAATATATGGATTTGTTAAAGCAGTTTAAACTAGACAAGATAAACCATCTATAAAGTTGCAGTAACGATTATGAGATTCAAAGCCGATCAGTCAAGGTTCACATTATCGACTCACCTTTTACATTAAACGCATAAGCTCTGGAAGGATACAAACGCTTTTGTGTAATCTGTTTTGGATTTTCATGAGTACTACGTTTATTGAGTCATCCTACGAGCAGTTTATTGAGAGAAATTTATTTGTATACAACTGATAAATGAGACAAGGTCTCAGTGAGAGTTACGTGATGTTTGGAAACAGGGTGGAGTCTTTCTCCTCACTCTGTAGGCATGTTGTTATTGCTGTGAGCAGTTTGTTATTCAAAGCACATATCAATAACCTAATGTGTGCTTTTGTACAAGCAGAAATATTTATGTAGTCAAGGCAACTGAGTTGAATGTTTGGAATGTGCAAACCCTGCTGTGGTGACTGATTGCCTTTTGCTTAGTACTAGCTTGGGTTTGCATTTCAATTCCATTAGGAGTGTGTCTGCTTTAACACGTTCAGGTCTGCGTTGCTACTGGCTGTGTGTTTTCTACCTTGCACCCGCTTAGTTCATTAGCATGAAGAGCGGGTGGCTGTCTTTTTCCTAACCTTAAATTAGCGCTTGTTATGTAATCGTTTATTTCCCAGCACAGTTACAACTCCCCCGGGTTGAAGCATCAATCGATGTAGCAGCAGAGCGCCTCGTCTCTTCTGCGGTATTCCATGAAACTCACGTGACCGAGCTGTTTCTGAGCTCTGTATGATGCAGAAGCAGTGTGGACATGAGAGCAAGCAGCACTCACTGATATGTGTCTGGACCTTTGAACATTAATAGGCGGGTCAGGCCAGCGTGGCCCTGCTGTGACTCCCTTCCTCTGTGCTTATCGCCTACTTATTACTGGTGCTTGGTGATAATAGCAGAGGAAAGAAACAAAGCGCTTGGAGAAACATAAACACGAAGCAGCCTAGTGTTTTATATAGCCCTAATCGTCTCTGGGTTCGAAGCTATTCATGGACTGCTTCATCCTGTTTGTTGTTGTTGTCAGAACGAACAGCAGCTAATTTTACTCCTCTAGTCAGTTCCTTTCTTGACTGTCATCGTCTTTCTTTATCTTTCTAATTAGTCCTTGCTACAGTTTCCATTTTCAAGCTTTGTCCTTACAGCTCTTCGCTGTTTACGTCGAATTAACTTGATATGTGGCATGAGGAAGTGCAATGATGCCTTAAAGGAACAGTTCAAGCAAAAAAAAAATAGATAGATAGATAGATAGATAGATAGATAGATAAACGTACACAATATTCATCCTACCCCAAATGACATGTCAGAAGTTTGCTTCTTTAAGTTTAGCTCCTATATCTCCTATAGCTACCAGTTTAGCATATAGCATTGTGCCTCAAAAGGGAGCATTTCTACCATTTCGTCAGTTTCATAAAATGTAATAAATAAAGTGCCGTTATTAAAGAGGTGATAACTGTGGATTGTGTAATAGAACAGGTGCTATCTTATCATTTGGAGAGATTTAGAAGAAGAGGGTGTGTATGCATGTGAAAGGGCTGCTGGTGGACGTTGCTGTCTTTGCAGATATTGTCTGTGACAGTGTGTCCTGAACAGCTGACAGCTTCTCCTCTCTTTAAGTGCCCTTGGTTTTTCCAGTGCACTTTTGGTGCTTTTGTTCCGTCCTCCAATCACGGCGATTGGCGGTGCACCTGATCGTCACTGAGGCATACTGAATGAGACATGACTGTTAAGCTTATAGAAGCCTAATTGTGGCATTGTGACTGCACCGTAATACATATCTTAATATTAAACTCTACTAGTATGAGGTTTTGTGCTGCATCAGAGCTGTTAGTGGAAGTCGAGAGACACATGATGGACTGATTAAGTTAGCCTGTGTGTTAGCTCAACACTGGCATGCAATGTAAACTAGAAGAGCCTGTCTGGGGAAACAGTCTTCTTAGAAAACCTGTCTGTGTTTACATTTCTGCCCTGAAGATTGAAGGCAGCTTGTTTCACAGCGGTTGCATGTGGTCAGAACCATTGCACAACTGTGTAATTGTTATCCCCATAGCATCTGGAGTCTTTTCTTGTTTTTTTTTTTAAGGCAAAACTCCTCGCATGTTTCAGTTGTGACCTTAATGTGACCATAGTGTGCTATAGAAAAGTGTGTAAATGTGTATATATATATAGTTGAGGTCAAACGTTTACATCCCCCTTTCAGAATCTGCAAAATGTTAATTATTTTACCAAAATAAGAGGGATCATACAAAATGCATGTT
>CM075013.1:8274005-8294176 GCA_037576675.1 Pangasius sanitwongsei | reverse complement strand
AAACTTTTGACCTCAACTGTGTGCGTGTGTGTGTGTGTATGTATGTTGTACAATGTCCGGGAACAAAGTTAGTTCCTGTTATCACACACTGATCTTTACTGTTTTATTATTAGTGTAAGATTAAGGGGAGTGTCTGCTATACAAGTCCTTGTGTGAGTTGTTAGATTAGAAACGATACTGTATTAGAACTAGCACGTTAATACAAAAGTACTATAAATCTAATTTCAAGCAAGAAAGAAATAAAGCTTACACCAGGACATAAAGTCAAATATCAAAACTAAAAAAAAAATCCGTTAAAAACCGTCTAAAGTGACCAACTGGTTTCCGACTATTCTACATTTTAATCAAAATGACGAGAAGGACATGAATAGATTCAAGCTTAATTTCCCTCCCTGCGTCTCCATACTGGAGCCTGTAGATTTATCCAGTCTTTTGGGGACCATATTCACCAGGAAAATTATTCCTTTTTCTTATTCCTTTACTTACAAAAAGAAGAAGAACTATATTTCTTCCAGTTTTTTTTAAATGTCATCTCAGGCCAGGTTAAACATCGATCTGTCAATGTATAGCTCAGGTCTAAAGGTAATTTACAGGGTAATTAGTAGTTATCGATCATGTCTAAGGTCATCTGTGAATCATAGTCATAGTCATAGTCAGTCATATGCAGGCGATGATTAAGTCATATGATTAAGTCATACATGGTTCAGCGTAATAGCACAGCATATCAACACGCAATGAGAACGTGCTTTTGTTTAGGTTTAGTGGAGCAGTGCTGTTGTTTATTTGTGTAATCTCTTTCCTGCAGATACATTCCTCCACTGTTGTGGGGGAAAAGTGGCCATTTACAGACCGCTCTGTACGGAAAGCTGGGCCGCGTGAGTTCACCGCACCCAACCGGCCTGCGCAAGTATCTACCCATGCAGGATGGCGCCACAGCGACCTTTGATCTCTTCGAACCTCTGGCAGATCATCAGAGCGGAGGTCAGTGCCTCATGGGAGTACGGTTGCTTTGTGTTCGGGCTGCAGTGAAATGCTAAACCTTTCATAGAATCCTTAAGTCTCTTCCACTGAAAACTGATTAGGGTTTAGGGAAAAAGGGGAAAATCATGTTTCTCAATACAAAGAATTCAGTCTGAAAAGAATGTTTTTGGCAACTTACCTGCATGAGAATGAAGAACAACACTGTAAGAGTTCATGACTTGCTAGCCTGACCCTAAACAAAATGACCTAGATGCGGCTGGATGTCTAAGCTAACCAAAGCTTGGACACAAGTACCAAATGAGCAGATATTCAACAACCAATTGCTTTACCAATTTCCTGCCTCAGATTTTAGCGTACTGTTTAGTTAAAAGAAAAAAAGAGCAGAGTTATGAGGCGCTTCATCTGCCAGCCCCATGGTCATTTTTGTTGATGCAAAAATATTGGAGTCAAATAGACTAAACGTCTCCGATGTGCATTGGAAGGCTACAGTTATGTCATTCTGATCTCGCAGTAATTTAATAATGCTAAAAAGATAAAGAATAAATGGGCTCATTAGCCAGTCCACATACGTACATTACCTTTCAAAATTTGGACATGCTAGATTGAAAGAAAAGAAATCCTCCTGGGTGAAGCTCCCTCATGAAGATAGTTGAGATGATTCCAAGAGTGTACAAGATATTTTATTTATTTATTTATTTATTTATTTATTTATTACTTTTTGCCTTATTGCCTTAATAATGCCTTATTTCATAGTGCTAATGTCTTCATTATTTTTCTGAACTAGGCAAAATATGATAAAAATGAAGGCTTTCTATGAGAAGGTGTGTCTTTTCACTGATCATGTATTTATGTTTTTCCACAGAGTTAAACTGGTAACAGGTTTTAATAAATGGGTGAAATTTCACTTCCTCCTCTAAACTTCCCAAATATCAGCCATCCAACTGATTTAAAATTGAATTAAAACCTAGCAACATATTTGCAATGCCACTATGTAGTTAGAGATCATTGAACTAGGGCGGTAGAAGATAATGTTGAGTGAATGCAAGGGAAACACTAACCACCTCCACAGCATTACTGCGGGTGAAGTGTAAAAAAAAAAAAAAAAAAGTGTCACATTTGCATTCTGTATAAGTATCTCTGGCCAAATCAAACATGTCCTGACCAACATGCAAATTGCTTGCGGTGAAATTTTCTTGTCATCTCTCTCTCTCTCTCTCTCTCTCTCTTTCTCTCTGTCTCTCTACAGCGGACATCACCATGGTTATCTGCCCGGGAATCGGGAACCACAGCGAGAAGCACTACATCCGCACCTTTGTGGATTACTCGCAGAAGCAAGGCTACCGCTGCGCCGTGCTCAACCACCTCGGGGCCTTGCCCAACATCGAGCTCACTTCCCCCCGCATGTTCACCTATGGTACGTTCCATAAAACATTCAGAGCTGTACTCGTTTAGAGCAGAGCCGTTGAGGTTTAAGGACATACAGTCTCTCTTTCTGGCAGTCCCCTAGCCCTGTAACATGACCCTGCCCATTTGGGTTGTTTCACTTGTTCTGCTGTTAAACTGTAAACACATAAATCAACCTTTCTCAGACCCAAGGCTGCTGTACAAGTAAAGAATTAATATGGTACATACACACAGATTACTTGTGCATAATGATACACAAATACTCAGAGAAGTCTACAGTCATTTTTCTAGCTATTATTCATGTCGTTTTTGCACGTTTCTTCTCCACACTCTGTAGGCTGTACATGGGAGTTTGCAGCCATGGTGGGCTACATAAAGAAGACCTACCCCCAGAGCCAGCTCATCATGGTAGGCTTCAGTCTCGGTGGCAACATCGTCTGCAAATTCCTGGGGGAGAACCATGCCAATCAGGAGCGTGTGCTGTGCTGCGTGAGCGTGTGCCAGGGCTACAGTGCACTCAGGCAAGCTGGAGTTTCTCTGTATGAAATCATTCAATAGCCAGTGTTGTTCCACAGCAGGAACGTTAAGATTCAGCAGTTTGCACCAGTGCACTGGTCTCAGTGCTGACAAAATGGCTGTACGAGTTTAGATCTGTGTGTTCTGATTCACGAGTCTCTATATTGGTAAAGTGTGATACCACAGGCTGTTCTTTTTATTACTAGTAAATTGATATTTAGAAATTATTTCCAAATAAATTTCTTTTGGGAGTGCGTGTGGCCATTTCAATTCCAGGCCTATGTGCCTGTCATTCCCAGTGAAGGAAGCATGGCAGAAGGAGCCTTGCCTGTCAAATATAACGAGAACAAGGTGTGGCCTCGGTGCTTGTCAGGCCCAGTGAAAGAAGTTTGGACTCTGTGCCTGTCCTTCTCAATGAAGGAGGCATGGACTCGATGCTTGTAAGGCTCAAGAAAATGTCTTTTGTGGCTGTCAGTACAAGGTGAAAGAGGCGTACCGTCTGTGTCTCCATCACAGTGAAGGCATGGTGCTTGTTAAGCCCAGTAAAGGAAGCATGGCCTATGTGCCTGTAAGTCCCAGTGAAGGAGGTGTGGCCTACGTGTCTGTCAGGCCCAATGAAGGAGGTGTGTCCTCAGTGCTTGTCAGGCCCAGCAAAATGCCTTTCCTGGCTGCAAAAGGTGAAGAAGGAGACGTGGCCTCGCAGTCATAAGATGACACTGATGCAGCTCTGAATTTTATACATATATATACACGTGTATGTGTATATATATATATATATTTATATATATATATGTGTGTATGTGTGTGTGTGTGTGTGTGTGTGTATATATATATATATATATATATATATACACACACACACACACACACACACACACTGTTGATTGTGTATTAAGATTGACACACTATTGCACATTGATTTGGTTTGTTAGTTAAGTAGCTGTAATAAATTCAGTTATTTTTTACCAAACTGTTTTTGGCTAGGGAGTTTTGCTGCTGCTCAGTTACTGTTAGACATATGGGTGTTACATGTTGCACATTTCTCATTCTCAGATGTGTAGCACATCTTTGGCCATTGGTGTGCTAATCAAAATTCAAACACTATGTGCAACATCCCACACTGCAAAATACTTCACTGCACATGTAAACCATATTTTTGCAACAGCGCTGTGAATCTATAAACAGAACAAGCTTGCTGTCAGACATAGCGGTCCATTACTCAGCGAGCAGTGGAATGAAGCCACTCTCCATGTGGCAGGAGTGGAATGTATCAGCTGTGCTAATGTTGTGGTTTTGTAAAAGCCACACCTTTGGAGGAATGAGCTGCTTAACTTACAGAATCTCAGCTAGACTTTTTGAGAATATCAGCAGCTTTTGTGTGTGTGTGTGTGTGTGTGTGTATGTGTGAGTCTCTTCGGAAAAGATTACAGTATCTACATTCTTCTGTTCTCCGGCTATGTGAAAGGCTGAATCGCATTATTTCTAAATGAACATGTGATCCTCATGCGCATGGCTGATATAGCGTGTTTCTGTGTGTGTGTAGGGCTCAGGAGACCTTTCTGCAGTGGGACCAGTGCCGGCGCTTCTATAACTTCCTCATGGCTGACAACATGAAGAAGATCATTTTGTCACACAGGTAGAGCTCATCACTGTAAAGGATGTATGAAATAGTATGCAGCAGAGCAACAGTTGTCTTCTTTCTCTTCGTTAAGAGCAATTCTCTATGGTATTTGCTGTAGCGGAGTTGTTTTTGATCTTTTTCTCCCACAGGGGCAGTCTGTTTGGAGGAGGCTCTCCTAAGATGGTAGACGCAGATCTGAGACGCCTTTACACTGCCACCTCTCTTATGCAGATCGATGACAACATCATGAGGTGTGTGTGCTGCTTTGTGCATTCAGGAAGGCCTTATGTGGTTCAGGCACTCTCTGTAAAAAGCTTGGACACCCTTCGTTTAAAAAACCACAAAAAAAAAAAAAACGGAAATATGTTTGAAAGATAACGAATGCTAAAGTGATATCAAGTGATCCAGGATTATTTGATCCACACAGCAGCTAAGATATATTAAGGAAGTTTGAAGAACATGGCAGAATTAGATGAGGTAACACAGTATGAGCACTACACAACACTGAATATATTAGCTTGTATATAAATTGAGCGTAACCTCTATTCTGCAGCTTATGTATAAAACACAAGTCCACATTCATTTATTTGTATATTCCTGCTGCGTTATTCGCAAAGCCTAAACTGAGTCTTAATTCAAGAGTAGTCTTGTTTATTAACCTTAAAAGTTCTCAGAAGCATTCTCATGTTGATGCTTAATGGCTTAAAACACGTTAACACATTTTACTTTGTTATATTTAAAGTCCAAAAGAGGCTCAAACTGTAAAGCAGTGTGCTCTGAACAGCCATGTTAAGAGTCAGTGAGAATCGGAAAAAAAAAAACATCATAGCATCATATGTACTAATACAAAAATGTTGCCCTTATGCAGATGTAGAGAAGGGCATACAAAGAATTAAAGTGTTTAGAGAGACACTTACCAATACTGAAATCCAATTTACCAATTTAGAACCAAAAAAATGGAAGCAAATACATGACTGTAAGACAGGCAAAAAAAAAAAAAATCCAAAACAAACAGACCTTAAAAGTCCTTAGTCCTTAGAATAGAAGTCTACATTTATATCACACAGTTTGCAATATAATTGTTCCGCTGTTAATATCATAATAATTAATAGATAATATCAGTACCATCAGATCTGCCAACCTTTACATAATCTGCGTAGTAACTCTGCATTTTAACATCGGCGTATGCTGCTATGGGTTATCACTCAAAAATATGCAAGAGCAGGTTTTTTTTTTTCCCCCAATAACAATGGCAGATGAGTCAAGTGACATGTGAATCTACAATGATTGACAGTTGTGCAGGTGTTGTGAAATCTCCACTGTTAACTGGAAGCCCCGCCCCTTCCCCCTCATGATCTTACATGATTGGTAATCTCTTGTCTCCTACTATTATTATATAATATTATTATTGTGATAATGAAGGAATATTAGTAAAGTCCAACTCACATTACATATCTTATTGGTCTTTTAATTTCAAAGTGGGGGTGTGCAGACTTTTGCACTAACTGTATGCACTTGTGTGTGACTTAAAATTGTTTCAAGGAGAGCGAAATATATAAGGAAGCTTTTCAGTCACATTTAGTAGAGGTAGTAAAAGTGTTTGCAGAATAAGACAAATATAAATTGTTGAATGTTTATGTGTGAAATGATTTTAGAAAACAGTAAAATAATATTTTTTTAAAAAAAAACTGATAATCTGCTTTGTTCATCAGTATTCATTTTTATCTTCTAGAAAATTCCATGGACACAATTCCTTAAAAGAGTACTATGAGAAGGAGAGCTGTGTGCACTACATTCACAATGTGAGTACAACTCGCGTTGCGCTTATAAACAAATGCATTTGTTTTCATATTATCAGATATGATTTAAATGCGAACATTTCTGACTTCCTTTTTGTTGTTGTTGTTGTTGTTTTTTTAAATCATCTGCTTTGTGTCCACGCGTCGTAGGTGAATGTTCCACTCTTGCTGGTGAACTCTGCTGATGACCCTCTCGTACACCAGTCTCTTCTCACCATCCCGCGCACGCTCGCAGGTACTGCCGCGCTTCAGAACACACACTTCATTTCAGTCATTTCACTATACACACACTTCTGTTGATAAGGTGCTGGAAAAGAGAGTTTTATCAGTCTGACGCTAGAGTCCAGCAAGTTGTTTTTACTGAATCGGATAGGTTTATAAGATTTGCAAAGTTATATATCTTAACATTACGTCATTTTTTGCTAAATGCACTCAGCCCCACTAAGACATGTTTGGTGTCCATGTTCACTTCTAGAGCTACTATGCTAATGAAGCTAAGGGAGTCTGTTTTGCCTAGAATATTTTCTGTAAATACATTCTCAGATCATTCTGAATTGATCGGCTTTTGCTACAATTCTTCCTTCAGTCTCTGGGAAATGGGGCCTTGGAGCTCAAATTGCTAAGCCGCAAATGTAGCCATCATCCACTGTTAGCTGTATTAGCACTGGGTGTGGCGTAATTTCAGACAGATCTCTTCCTTAAAGTCTTCTGCACACAGCAGTGCCTCTTGACAGTATGTTCACACCATGCTGCGTCTTGCCCACTTCTGAAGATGAAGAGGCTAGCCAAGGCCAAGCTGGCTGTTTGCAGAATGACGTGTGACTGAGATGTCCATGTTAGTCCTAGATACTCTCTCTGACACACACACACACGCAGCTGAGTGCCAGTAAGTATGAGGAAATGCTTAGTCATGGAGATTAGTCGGTACACATTACTGTGGTGAAATGATATGTAAAAACATGGTGTTTCAGGTTATTCTGTTAATATTAATATACATTTATATAGTTTATATGTTAGTGTGAGGTACAGTGTGTCCTCAATTCTGTTAGTAGTTCCGCATTTGGTAGTTGCATGCATATTTAATGTTTGACAAGGCGAATAATTCAGATTTCGGGGAAAGGATGCCTACATTGTTGCAGCTGTTTTTTTTTTTTTTTTTTTTTATTAAAAAAAAATGTGGCTCCTAAACTAGCCTATGCTCTTAGAGATTGGTGCGAGTGTTTGACTACTGTTCTGTCAAGACTATAAATTGAGTGCTATGTGCCATGATGTGAGAGAGTTATATAGCCCTTTAAGGCCTAAGCCTAAAGTAGATCTCTGGATGCATTTATACGTTTTTGACTATAACTTGTGGATATATTAAAGTCTCATCAAGTGATCTGTGTTCTCAGATCACTCAGGTTTCAATTGTGCCAGTTATAGAACACAAATGTATAAAAGCTGAAAATAATGAGTACAAAAAAACAGATTTTTTTTCTTTTCTTTTCATGTATTCATGCAAGAACAGTGAAAATGTACATCTGAATGAGTAACAAAAGCTCCCTGGAAAAAAAAGTCACATACATCAGACACTTGATGTTGTTTTTTTCTTTAATTTGTCATCGTTCTGTACGTCTCGGTGCCTGCTCCGTGACCTTTGGATTTCTTGACTCAGAGAGACACCGAGGGCGTAAGCTTGATAGCTTTATTATGCTCGAGGTGTGTTTAGTTTATTACTGGCTTTAAGAGATTGCTTAAGGAGTGGGTTGAAGAACAGGTAGTGCTAGAGAACATTTCATCCCATTTATCTTCATTTGATTAAACCTCAAGAAATGTATTTCTTTTCAATGATTCTGAGGTATAAAAACAGGAGGAAGAAAAAAAAAGAGGAAGATTAAATAATTAAAATGGACCAGTGTGATCCAAGTTCAAGATCAGGTTTATTAGTAATCCTTAATAATTTAATAATCAGGAACTGATTATTAAAGGGCATTATTGACATTTTAATTATAAATCACATTTAAGACAACAAGGCCTAATTTGATATACATCAATAAGTCCTACACTGTAAGTACAATGTTTTTGAACACTTGGATTGGAGTTTGTTTTACACGGCAGTTTAATCTCCGTTGTGATACGGGGAAATAACAGAAAGGTGCAGAACTGAGAACTCATTCACTGGCCAGTCTTAGATTGTAATGCGACCCTAAATTAGTGATTTATTAAAGACTTGTGCTGTAAGGCATATATATGTTTGTGTGCCTTATTACAGTGATCACAATCTTTGCTTTTTTTCTATTTAACTTATTTCTAATCAAATAAAAAGGTACATTTCTCAGTTTAAGCCCATTGCTGGTGTAATAACGTTTCACTGGCAGTGAAGATAAACATATGTCGTATCACCTTACAGGACACACACACAAGTGTACACACTTAAATATTCCAGAATGACACAGTAAAGAAGTATGCTTTTAGTCTCGACTCAAAAGCCATAATAGAGGTGATCTGAGGAGGTCAGAGACCTGGGGAAAAGTGAAAGCACAGCAAGTCAGTGATATAGGAGGGGGTAGTGCATTAAAAGCTTTAAACAATTAATAGAAACTTAAAGTTCACCCTGTAATAGACCAGGAGTCTGTGAAGTCAGTAGTCTGCAGTAATGCGGCCAAGTGTGAGGTTAAGAGAGGTTAAAACTGGGCTAATAGGATACAATTTCTTAGTACCAGCTGTATTCTCTGTAACCGAGCCAAGATATTCCTATTAATATCTAATAGGGATGTAACCAACTATGAATACATTATTCAGAGTGAACAGATAATGTGTTCTAAACAGATACAAAAACAGATATGATTTAAAAAAAAAAATTTGGTAGAAAGGTTCACAAGGCATCTGGTTGAGACCTGAGGTTTCCATCAGGAATGGGATCCCTCGGGAAGGCCGCATGAGTGGAGGTATTTTATTTGTTGGCATGGAGGAGCAGTCAGATATGAAGTCCAGATATGAAGTTCATTAATATTAATGTACAGTATTCATTCATTCATCCAAAGTAACTGCCTAGTCAGGGTTGTTTTGGTTTTAAATAAGCTATTAGTTTCCTTATATTTTGGGAAAGGGAAGTACAACTAACTAAACTGGTGAGAAAATATCACAGGCAGGTGCAAACACAAATAATCACTGCACAGGTTGCAGGATTAAAAAACATTTAAGAGCAATTATGAACTCGAGTGATGTTGCTGAGGTTGAGGAACTGTCAGAGTAAGAATCAACAGAGCATGCTGGCAGTACTGGCATTTCTACCTCGGGGTTTGTTTCCAGGGTTTGCTGTGGTTTCAGGCGTGTAGGGTTCAATTTAAAAGAAAAGCAACCCTTCCATTTAGGCCTTGAACACTTCAGGTTTAAATCCGAGTACAGATACAGATATTTGGAGAATGAAACAGATACAGAAACAGATAGTGGCATTATGTTACACCCCTAATAGCGCTGGATCATATTTGCAACAATCTAAGTTGGACAAAAAATATTTGAAATTTGGCTTTGTGAATTAAAAGGTACAGTAGATTATTTAAGTTGGAAGTGTATTTAATTTAGAATATCTATAATTATTTATAGTAAATGACATAAGGAGACACTCTGGAACCTTCTCAGCCATTTCAGCCCCTCTGTCTGTGCTTCACATTTCCAGAACAATCCAGTCACTTTACATTGTAGACTCATGTAGTCTGATGAGATGAAGTAACCTTCCCTTTTTTCCCTCTTTCTTTCCTCCCTGTCCCTCTCCAGAAAAGAAAGCGAATGTGATCTTTGCCTTGACGCTGCACGGCGGCCACCTGGGCTTCTTCGAGGGTGCTGTTCTCTTTCCGCAGCCTCTCACCTGGATGGATAAGGTCATCGTGGCGTACACCAACGCCCTCTGCCAGTGGCAGAAGCAGAAGCCAGCATGCCAAAGCCAGGATGCCCAAGCCTCAGGTGGCACGTGCTCGAACACTACATCCTAAGCTTTGACCCCTGCCCTCTGTCGATTCATGCCCATATGCCACCAAACCATTCAGACCTTTCTGACCGGTTTCATCTTATCTTACACACCAAAAAAAAGTGTCTTGATGATCAGTGGTAGAGAAAATGTTTCATATTTCGGGATCCCTCACATGCATATGGGCACATAGACGTTAGAGAGGATGATGTGAAGGCAGCGTTATGTGTATACCATATTTTCTGGACTTAAAGATGCTATGACTTAATACAGTGATGCATATGTTATATATTTTGGATCAGGCTAATTATAAGTACATTTGTTAGTGTTTTTAAGGAAAACAAACCTTAGTTTGGCACTAACATAACAGAAATGAGCTTTCAGCACCAATATGTGTGGCCTGGGAAAAGTCTACCTGGTGAAATTTTGACCTTTTAGACTATATATAGTTCTGAAAACTACAGACTTTCCTGAACTATATATAGAGCTATAGCTTTTTAAAATCAGGTTACCCCCAAAAGTGAAAAATTGCATTTAAAGATCCAAATCAGACTATGGTGTTGGAGCATACATTTTGGCAACCAGTGTTTGAGCACAAATTGAATTGATTAGGCTTATGTCCTACAGCTATCCAAGAGCTTTATTAAAGCGTAACATTCACTGTGTGACTTCTTGATAAGGATGGACTTACAGACAGAACCAGTTAGCTAGGTTACGCTAATGGCGTCTCTAAAGTGCCATTTTGGAGGCTGTAAAAACGTTTAAAAAAAAAAAATGCCTGCTGCATTAAGCCAACTTACACAGTGAGTTGAATTTCCACACAGACTTGTGTCTTACATGCCGAAGCTACTTAATGTCTGGAAAATATGGTGCACGTTGTCCTATAGTTTAAATATGTCAATAAATGCACTGGCCCTAGTGTGTGTAAAAGAAGTTAGCTTGCAGCTGCTAGAGTGGAAAGACTTCAGCACAAACAGCTACTGTAGACCGACGCTGCACTACCACTCTGTACGTAACACTGAGGGAACGGGCTGTTATGCAGGCACTGTGTGCTTATAGCGAGGACAGGCATGCTGCTGGTGCCTCTTCTGTGCTGTTAAACCTGCTCACTGGTCTGTCCATGTCTTAGACCCAGTCAGCACTTGTGTTAATTCAGTTCATTAAACTGTATTATTCATTCTGGTTAAAAAAGGACTCCAACATGATTCACCACAGCTTAAAGGCTGTTTTTTTCTAAGCACTTTATATTATTTTTGCCATAATATTCATTGGGTAGTTAGAGGAAGGTTGAGCTTGCAAGCAGAGGCTAGATCATACAATGCAACAAGAGGGAGAGATGTCAAAAATCTTTAGCTCAGTGACTCTATGATCTCTCCTGTTCACCAAAGCCTGACATTCATCAAAACGTTCTGTCAGATCTCTAAGCTTTGCTGTGATGCTGTTCAGAATGCAGGGGTTTGGTTGGAGTTAGGATCAGAGTAGGAGATCCAGCAGGAGACTGTTCATGTCTGTGAAAGCTGGTTCATTGCAGGCATGTGTTTCATTTTTCATTTGTGCTTCGTGACTAGTTTTTATGATTGTGTTCATTCTAATTTCTAAAGGGAACAGAATCTGAACATCGAGCCGATTACTGAAGGAGTAACTTCTTGTTCCAGTTCTTTAGAGTAACTGCATGTCCTTGTGAATAGTTGGAACAGAATGGAAGCAGAAAAAATGGCATCTAGTTTCAAGGGAAGGTGAGGGGGGGAAATGAAAGCTTTTCCAGTCTCATCATTTTTAAAGAAATAGTTTAGTTGAAATTAAAATTTGCACGATTTTCCTGCAATCTCAAATGTAGACCAAGGCATGTTTAGTGCCTAAAGCTCACTTCATTAGATTTGTGATGGAGCTATGGTACTACTGTTGCAAACAATTAACAGAAGGATGCTTATAGCTACCAGTATAACTTTGTGCATATCTAATCCATGTTAAGCATTTCCCAGCTCCAGGGTCCTTGGTTCAATCCTGAGTTTCACATGTTCTCCCTATGTCCATTTGATTACTCTAAATTGCCCCTAGGTGTGTGTGTGTGTGTGTGTGTGTGTGTGTGTGTGTGTGTGTGTGTGTGTGTGTGTGTGTGTGTGTGTGTGTGTGTGCGTGCACGCGTGGAGCCCTACGATTGGACTGCAGTTCCATCCAGGGTGTACTTCCAGCTCATCCCCAGTATCTACCATATCCCTAACCCGAATAAAACACTTCCTGAATGAATGAATAAATAAATGTCCAAATCATCAGACACTTGCCTTAAAAGATCATTTAGCTAAAGTACCTGTTAAGTACTAAGTTATTGTACTTTAAGTTACAATTTAACTGTTATCATCTGAATCACTACTAAGTTGCTGAGGAAGAAAGTGATTGTCTACAGTGTTTAGCTCTGTGACAGAAACCTCATAACCGTGTCGGAGAAACATCTCCCAAACATCTCGAAACGGTTTGAATCCAGCATGCACAATACTGCTAGTTGTAAGTTTCCATATTTACTGAGTGCAATTGGATGTGATTGAGTTACTGGAGATGGTACGTAGAGGATTGATGTCTAAGAAAAGTGTTATTTTGTGATTGCTCTCTGCCTTTTATTTCTCCCTCTCTGGCAGTCTTGTAGTTAGTCAGGACTGAGAGGACTGTTCCATCGTTCTGAAAGAGGGCGAAGTTACATGTTAAGTAGAAGTACAAGTTGTTCTCCAGTCAGTAGAGCACAGATGCCACCTGCTGGTCTTCTGGTGTTTTTTTTTTTTTTCATATACACCAAATGCCCTGTGTGCTTTCTAGTATTAATTATGTGGTTCGGACCTCGAGCTCAAATCTCATGCAGTAAGGAAAAAAATGCTTCTGATCGCTCTTCTCTCAGATCTTCCATTGGGAGGACATTGATCAGGGTAGATCAGTTTGTTCATTCAGTATTGAGGTACACCAAGAGATCTGAGCTATCGGAGAACACCAGCATCATTCCAGTCACCGACAATTGATGCACGGCCTTCTGCCTTTCTGAATGTTTTCTCGCCTTTTTTTTTTTTTGCACAAGAAATGCAGGCTTTAGCTGTATCTCTTTGATTTTCAAGGTTAATTTTTGTTCTTGTATTTTATACATATATATTTGTCTCTCTTGCTGTTGGTTATTTACTCATTTGTTTTGGAATATGATGTACATGAATGACCGTTGGTGTGTGTTCAAACATCAGCACGTTTGATTCTGAAAACCAAAACCAGAAAAAAAAAAAATGTAAAGAAACATGGTGAACAGAGATTCTGTAGTTTCTGTATCAGTGTGGTGGTTTTTTTTTTTTTTTTTTTTTTCATCATTCCATGTCTGAGGTTTGTTTTTCCTTCATGCCAAACTGAGGGGCCTAGTCCAGAAAAATAAGAAGCGTGTCAAAGTAGGAGTGTGAAATCACATTCCTGCTGTTCTTACAAAGTACAGCCCGCAATCATTCACAGCACTGAAAGAGCATTTGTTGTTTTAATATTTGATCATATTTATAAATCCATTAGCATTCCCACTGACCCCTTGCTACACAATCAGGTGGAATTTGCTAATGCAGTGCAAGATCATTCCATGATTTATGCAGTGAAATTTGATTTTTAGATTTATAGAGCTGATCAGTGTATTGACAGTGCTGTGTGTTTGATGGGTTGTTTGTACCCATGACTATATCATATACCACCTTCATTGACCATAAAACTTCAGCCTAGTTGTGTCTTTTTTTATTTTGGGGGAAAAAAACAACAGTGTGTGATTGAATAATTGGATTAAATATAGTTATTGTGTTAAAATAAATTATTTTCTTGTATAAATATTTCTTGTGTGTTTGTCTTTTTTTTTAGTGATTAGATTTTCTTACATTGTGGAAGGATAATATTGTGCTATACCTGGAGGCAATTGAAGTTGACTAAAGGAACTTTTGTCCTTTAAATGATGGCAATATACTTACTCAATGGTAAAAGGTTCTCGAGCACTTCTGATACACGCTGCTACAGTAGAGACAAGTTTAATTTTATTTCTATTAGGGCTTTTATTTTATTTATTTTTTTATTTTATTTGGGCTGGGATTTTCATGTTGCCTGACGAGCATCCGATCCTCCAAACGTTGAGCTATCTGCCATGGAGAAAAGACATGAGGGGTTCCCTTGTATAAGCAAACTGTTTCTAAGTTCCACAGAGTTAATATTGTACCCGTGGTGGGCATCTCTAAACACCTTTCCCGCTAAAACGAGTACTGTTCCTCATGACGTTGTCATACATTATCTGTGTCACATGCACTGTCCCTGAAGGTTAGGAAAGCTGAAATAAAATCAAAATGATGCGTATCTAGTGTTAATTTATATGCATTGCCGCCTTGACCAATCACTTACAAGTTTAAAATGATTACTCAAATATTCATTAGTCATATTTTATTATGAACATTGCCAGTTACAATCTATATCATGAAATCAGTCACGGAGAACAAAATGAATTCAGAATGAATACAAAAATCTGCGTAAGTCATTCAATCGGTACGTTAGCTTAAAACCACTTCATTGTGGAGTGTGTGTATGTTTGAGTATGTACACAGTCATATGTCTGTCAATGTTTGTCAAAAATGCAGGGTTAATGGTCAGATTTTCTATATTAATGTGACTATTTTTACTATCCCAAGCCACAGACTACAGTAACAGTCATTACCTCCATTACCTCAAGTCTCTTTTAAACCCACAACAGTTGTTTGTGTGTATTTCCAAAAAGAGCTCCCATTGTATACTGTTTATATTTTCTCCTATGGTACAATTCTTCCTGTCCATCAAAATTTTAAACAGTTAAAAAATTTCTTTTCCACTTTTCATATTCCCTAGAGGACAAACATCATTATACTGTATAGATGTCGGTCAGTCTAGCATGTGTGTTGACGTGAGTCATTTAAAGAGCTGTGTCTTCAGAGCTGAACAGCTTAATTGCTGTCTCTCTGCCGTCACACTTCGGCCCTTTCCCACTGAAGTCTGGAGGGAGGATTTCGGCACTGAAGGCTCTGAAGTAAGCATCCAGATCGTCACCATGAACAAAAACCTGAGCATGATGTAAAGAGGAGATTAAAACTATTATTTCTGTGAAGTGGTTCATTAAAAAAAGGAACTGATATGGACTCATCTGTCATGAAAACTGAGGCCAGGTTTTTCTCACAACCTACCAAGATTTTCCCAAATGTCATTAAATTGCTCTGGAAATAACCTTGCACTTTTTTATTTCACAAGAGGAAGCAAGGTCCAATTAATCTTAATTCACCTGCAATAACCACCAGTCAGAAGATCTTCCCAGCTAATAGAAAACGATCAGAATGTTCAGTAATATATTTATAATATACTATAATTTATAATACACAGCTTCTAAGGCTGTAACATAGAGGTTCATACAATTGAAGTCTCAATTCTGATTGGTCAAAAGGTGTGGATTAATTTTCAATACCAGCTGCTGTGAGAGTAGTGTCAGCTCTCAGAGGTTTATATTAATATTCTCATTCTAACACTTTCTATAGTAACAACTTACACAATGACTTATACTGATGCTCCACATAACTGGATTAAAAATTGGTAGTCAGAGGTAAGCTGTAACTTTAAGTTTTCTGACATGGGAAAGTCTTCAGGACAGAGGGATTTGTGGTTTCTTGGTAACATAACAAGCTGTGTTTTTTGTCTTATTAATATCAAGAGAGAGAAGAATGTGTGACTTTATAGCTGCTACAATGCAATAAAATATTATTACAGATAAATGTGTCATAGACGTTCCACAACAAAAATTGTTAGTGTTGGCAACTTGCTGTGGTGTAAGAGGAATAAAACACTTTGGGATGTGCTGTTATTGGAAAATAAACTACATAATGTGATGTAGAATACTGGTTTGTCTCACAGTGCCATTTTGGGGAAAAAAAAAAAACCTCAAATGGAAGTCTAAATATGTGCTTTGGACATGGAAATGCGTGGACATCATGTTTGCTGTTGTACGAACACTACTACACTACTACACTACTACACAACGCAGAGATTTGGGCTAACGTCCAATTTTTTTCTAATCTGAAGGGTTAGCTGGGATGTTTATAGCGTTTGTTTACTGATAATAGACATTATAAGTGATCACATAATAACATGAATCTAAAGCAGATGAAAGAGGGGAGCGTCAGTTTTATAAGTGGACAGTTTTGGGGTTTTTTTTCTCCCCCACCCAGAGAGTGTTTCCTCTCAAATCAAGCCCTGGACACAACTCAACACAGCGGTTGGAGTAAGTGTTAGTGCTAGTACAGAGCACTATAAAGTTTCTTCGTGCTACTTTTGAACTGCACATGACGTCACTTCCCACCACTCACCCTCTCTAGCAGTTTGCTCTTCATGAAGGATTTGGCCACATTATAAGTGGTTGTGAAGTACCAAGGCTGGTGGATCACATGCACGGCCTTGAAGCGTGCAGGAAACGAGTCCTATATATATAAAAAAAAGAAGCTGCAAAGTTCTGGACAGGACTCGCTATACATCTGCTCTTAAGCCATTTCACATTTATGTTGACATGTTGAACATACAGTACATGTGTTTATTACCTGCAGCATGTCCACCATCTTCTTCAGCTCAGTGTGTTTGATGCCAGCTGCATGCTGCATAGTAAAGCCCTTAAAGTTTTCAATGAGTACAAAGCCATTGATCTGAGTCTCCTCATTTTCCAGAAGCTTCTCCAGGATGACACAGTATGCCCGCAGAGTCTGTGATGAATGACAGATAAGCCATAGACCAGGTTATATTAGAACAATAGAGCTACTACATAGCACCACAGGGTATACAGACATTTAGTAGGGACTATATTGGCAAAACATTCAATTTTAGCACTCAGAAGCAGAAAGTATCTGAAAGCAGAAGCAGAAAGAAGCAGAAATGCCATGAAGTCATGTGACAGTGTATATTTTTAAATTGGGGACAATGAAACTATTAGAGTTGAGCAATGCTTTATATCACAAGGTCTCACTGATGGCATAAAAAAAAATGATCTGGAGCAAACTATCTCTCTCTCTCTCTCTCTCTCTCACACACACACACCTAAAGGCAGCTAAGTGTTTTAAGTCCATAATGCTCTACTGGGTTCCTGTTGTGTTTCCTCTGGAATCCTTCCATTCATCTGTCCTTTGGCATAATTTGTACTTTGATTAAACAATGTGTGCTCATCCTTCTACTTATATGTGTTTATCTATGTTTGCTAATCAATCTACTTTTAGTTTCTCTTCCAAAGTCATTTTGAAAAAAAGGATGAGAGAATAAATATTACACTATGTTCACGTTCATTTCACCCGCAACTCTATAATCACTGCTGATAATGTGTTACAGATGTGTCAGCGACACTGGCTGAAAAATATCAGCCCAAATCGAGATCAAATCTAGATCCATGGTACATTTTGCTCTGTGTAATCACCTGACACGACTGTCACTGATAGGCTGCATGAATCTTCAGTCTGGGCTAGAAAGAAATCAGCCTCACTTTATCATACCATTCTGTGTATGTTTCTTTCAACCGTTGGGGATGCTGTTGCACTTGGTTTCACAAAAAATCCAAAATAATCTGCTTTAAAAATAGCAGGAAATTAACTCATATGGGTGCCAAGAATGAATCCTTGTATTGATTTTTTTTTTTTTTAACTCTGAAAGACAAGAGGGGCTTAGCTGTCCCTTGACAGGATCTGTGTTTTGAGTGTAATTAGTGTTTCGGACACATACTTCATCAAAGGTGACCTCTTCCAAATCCCAGTTCTCTATGTTGAAAAGGAGCACCACACAACCGTCCTTGTCACGTGTGCTGAGTATTTGTGGATAGCCAGCCTCGATGGTACTGCGCACTGCTTCAGGGGTCAAATTCTCAAACAGCTCAGGGTAGTCACGTCGGAAACGCACATAACCTGGTGAAAAGAAACGAGATAAATTCAGCACGAACTGTTTGCACATGAGAAAAGGGTGCCAGTGTGATGTTTTGTAGCATGCACACACACACACACACACACACAAAAGACAATAACTTCACTGTCTTGCTTTTCTTTGTGCATTTCTCTGGAATGGACCAATTAACCTCACCAGCACGTGTACATTCACATTCACATTTCTCTCATGCATATGCAGAGCATCTGATGTGCGTAAAAGTCTGAGGCATCAAAGCCTGTCTTGTCTGCCTGGTCATAACTGTTCCAGGTTTCTGGGAAAATGAATGTGCCCTATTTACACACAAAGAACCTCTATGAAAGTTTCTACGAAAGCCCAATTAAAAGAAATGATGTTTCTGATAAACAAGGCCCAGAGATACAGAGTAGAACAATACAGCCTGTTACACAAAAGCAGTGGTAAGCAAATGACAACGACAATGAGGTCAGATATGAGAGACCCAGGAAATTGTTCAACCACCCTTCATGAGCTCATATGCCCTGGCCACATCAAACTTGCGCGCACGGATGAACCTCAGGAGCAGAGAATCTGGTTTATTCCCAAATTTCTCCTTCACGTCCATGGACAAGTCGTCCCTATTCTCAGCCTTCTCACAGATCAGGGATCTCAGCTCCTTTACTGCAGACACTCTCTTCTCCACTGTCTCGTTCAGCTCGTCCTTTGCCTGTTAGCAAAGAAGTCAGATAGTGCACTTTACCATGCTCATGCCATTACCAGTAAAAGAATGAAAGCTTCATCTTCTTAGGAAATCCTTTATTTCCTGTTGTTGTTGTTGTTTTTGTTGTCATTTTTAATCACAGATTATTCCAGTTTTTTAGTAACGGCTGTGACATTAATCGTCCATGTTCATCATAATATTTTTCACTTGAATTTCTTTTCTATTTTCAAGATATGTGTGGAAATTCTGAAGAAATAAAGAGACTACAGTTCAAACCACGAACAATAAAATAATATATGTAAAATAATATATGTAAAATAATATATGTAGAATAATGACTTGTTTTTATGCCTTACTTTTACTGGCATGTATTATAATTATATTATTATTATGCATTATAATTATTGTACTTTTATTCTATTTTGGCACAATTTTTATTATTATTATTGATTTCATTATTTTTATTTGCCTATTTTACTCTTTTATTTTTGAATAACATTTGTTTTATTTTTTTCAGTTTTTTACTTCACACTGTAAACTAAGTTTTCAATGCATTGTGCTATGTAATTTATTATTATTATTATTATTATTATTATTATTATTATTATTATTATTATTCTATGCGTAATAAACTACTAAAATGGCCTGGAAACCTCTCAACACCCTTAAAATTTAAAATTTATCATTAAAAATGGCCCCAAAACTACCATCTCAAATTAGTACTAGTTAACCACTAATAAACTCCCAGTTGTCACAGGAAGGGACATTATTAGTTTTTTTTTATTAGTTATAGGGTCAAAGGGTAAACAGTTTATTTAACAGCAGCGAAAAGTATCAAAATATACCATTTAGCACATATATTTCTAAGTTTCCTGGTACCACAACATTTTCTAATAATAATAGTATAATAAATAATATATAAATAAACAAAAACAATAATAAATACTGAGAGAGTAATGTGAATTTAACACAGTGTTAAGAAATTTGAGCAAAGAACCAATTTATATAAAGAGGACTCAGCCAATCCTGAGAGGTTAACCACTTTAAAATCAAACTGTTCTGGTGACATGTATTGAGAAACAGAGGAACAACCTGCTGCATCTGACTAAAAATAAATTAAAGACAGTGATGTGCTCTAGGAGTTTAACATTGTTTATGTACTTTCCCAAATTTCTATTATTTTATACACTGCCCAGCCAAAAAAAAAGTCGCTGTTTAGATTTTAATAGGCAAATACATAAGAGTCTATGAATGGATCATTATTAGAGTGAT
>CM075013.1:8262577-8273905 GCA_037576675.1 Pangasius sanitwongsei | reverse complement strand
CCTGACCTTAACCTCAGTGAAAGTCTTTGGGACGTGCTGGAGGAGACTTTACACAGTGCTCACCTCTTTCACTGTCATTACAAGATCTTGACCAAAAATTGATGCACCTCTTGATGGAAATACCATCACAACATTTATTTCCATCAAGCACTGTTTAAAGTCATGTGTGAAAATGATTCTTTATGCTCTCTGAACCATTCTTTCACAATTTTAACCCTGATGAATCTCGGCAGTGTCGTCCTGGAACATGGCCATGATGTGTCTTTCTACACGGTTATTAAAGAACTAAAAAGCTACACACTTCATCTTTTAAGATTAAAAGAACAGTTGCCAAACATATAACATGCTAGAAACATTATAATCACTCTAATAATGATCCATTCATAGACTCTTACGCATTTGCCTATTAAAATCTAAACAGCGACTTTTTTTTGGCCGGGCAGTGTATGCTTCGGTATTCTTTTGCATGATGTTTGCTTATGCCTCACTGGATGTTTTGGACATATCCAGTGCAAAGTATCATGGTACATGATGTTCATGTACATGGTACATGAGATTCTGAGTAGCAAGCACTACAAATGGTTAACAGGTGTTTGGTTGAATTCTGCATCACTTTTTAAGTCGTTTTGGACGAACACATGCATTTGGCAAAAAAAAAAAAGTACATGTAAATACCTTCTGTAATATGTGATCAGGTAGCTTCTGACATGGCCCAAACACTGGCCCGTGATCCTTCACAGTCAGATGCTCAAGCTTGGAGCGCAGGGCCTGCTCATCCTCTGAGACCATGCGGAAATTTCCAGCCTATTTCACCAACACAGAGAGATAAAGTGTTACGCAACCATTGTGTAAAACAAGGTGATTAAAATAAAACTAATCCCATGTCTGCTAGCCCATGATTTGAGGGTGTAATCTTTAGCACAAGATCATGCAGAGCTCATGCAAAACAGTAGCAATGGGTACAAAAAAAAAACTATATATGAAATGAAAACTTACAGAAGCCATAATCTTCAGATCTTTCAGCAGCTACTTAGACACTGAAGACAGAAAAGATATTCAATTTAATTCCATTCACTTGGGAAGTGGTACTACTGACCCAGGGATTTGTCAACACTAGTCATGTTGCTAACAAACAAAACCGCTATCTTTATGTTGTACAAGCAACCCCTGGCAGCAACCAGGTCTCCGGTTCTATCCTGAGCTCGGGTTAGTGCCTTTGTGGAGTTCACATGCTCTCGTCATGCCTGCGTGGGTTTCACCGGGGTTATCCAGTTTTCTCCCACCTCCCTATAACCTCTGGTATTTTTCTTCAAAACACTCACAAAGTGAATTATGCTAAAAACTTTGAAAAATCAGCACAGCTCCCCTTTAAGCTTCTTAACGTAAAAGGGATTATAGTATCTTATTCTGTTACAGTTTTCAAATATTGCATTTACTGTGTGGCAGAGAAAACAAGCAAAAGCAAAAATATACTCAATTTATGCTTCCTTGATACTTCTACAACAGTAGAGTAGTATAGTGCTTAGTCTAGCACAGGAATTCAGACACAGACATCATACCACTAAAAAAACCTTAAATAGACTTTTATTACGTGTCATGGTGACAAAAAATATGATTGATAGATAGAGGGATGTACTTTAGTGATCTCTACATCACTAAGTCTGTGTGACAGCCAGAGATACTGCCCACTACACTAATTAATATACTAGTAAATACTCATGTGTGAATCTCATGGCTTTTCATAATAAACTAACATCATAGCTAGTTCAGTATGTCATTAGATATTACCCTATAAACACCATAAAGGCAAATCAGTTCTCTTCAGCATACACTCTGTCATTTTATGAACAATGTCAATATTAACAGTACAAATGTCATATCTGACAATCACAGGTAAAAGACACCATGCCTTACCTTAGCCAGAGGGAAACACAAAGCCCTTTCTATGCAGAATGAGGAATGAGGCAGAGACGGCCTGGGGGACGTTGAGGCACTCAGTGAAGGGGCTACAGAGGGGCAGGGCTGCAAAGGGATGTGTGATCTGCTTTCTTGATGCCAAACGAGCTGCTGATATCCCGGGATTTTCACACACAACAGTCTTTAGAGTTTACACAGAATGGTGTGGGGGGAAAAAACATCCAGTGAGCAGCAGTTCTGCAGAAGAAAATAATTTGTTGATGAAAAACATCAGAGGAGAATGAACCAGACTGGCTCGAGCTGACAAGAAGGCTATGGTAACTCAAATAACCACTCTTTACAACCGTGGTGAGCAGAAAAGCAGCTCAGAATGCACAACTTGCTGAACCTTGAGGTCGATGGGCTACAACAGTTGAAGAGCACATAGGGTTCCACTCCTGTCAGCCAAGAACAGGGATTTTGAGGCATAGTGGGAACAACTATCAGGGTCACCTGGTCTTTAACATTCTGAGTAAATATGATTGGACTTATCGGAAGCCCTTGACTTGTATATGCATGATTTTATGCATCATACTCATTGTTGTTTCATTTTTCAGGCTGAGACAGAGCAGTGAGTCATAGGTCTTTTCAACAGAAGGAATAGGCCTATTGCTAGGATACCGCAGATATCTCAAAGAAAGTTTCTGTTTACTTCCTGTTGCCTGATATCTTCATTTCCTGCTACACCTCTGTTCTTCATGATTCATCTTGTCAAACTCTGTATACTGTACACAAAGGTTTACAACATCCGACAACACTACTGCGCCTGATACACTCATACCACACTCACTACCATGTCAGTGTCCACCTATATAATAACTGGACAGCAGTGGTCCACTGGTGGTCTCTTTACATTGTTGTATTGGGTAGAGCGTGGCCTCTGAATTGTGTATAGCAAAGGATGAACTACAATCAGTAATGATATACCTACAAAGAGCACCTACATTGTCTGTTTGCACACAATATGGACAGACCAGCAACTTCAGCTATACTGGCTTGTTTGTGTTCCTTATGAAATCTTATATGACTTTTGGATTCCAAATATGGGTCAAGACTGCTTTAAATATTATTGCAACTCATAAATGCACTCAGTGAATACATCTTACTGATTTTGGCTCCCATCTGTTAAGCCACCTCACAAAATCAGAAACAACTATGTTGCATATGTTCTTAATTCTAAACTACTGAAAAGAAGAGTTTCTCATTTAATGGTTTTAGACTGGAGTCAGTAATGAGAGCTCAGTCACAATAATGAAAAGTGCTCTAGTTCAAATGTAACAGGACTTACTAAGTGCAGAATCAGCACTTTAAACCCAACACTGCCACCTAGTCATCTGAGCCGTGATGTCTCACTGCTTACAGCTTTGGGTTGTCACTCTGTGTCTGTTCTGTGATATTTCTGGGTACTAACAGCTAAATTTGTTTAGCAAGGAACACATGACAAGAATAAACACCATTCACTCGCCACATCTCTCACCACAGTGGATTTACTGAATTGTACAAAAAAACTACTCCGAACTAATTTGTTCTTGGCATGTAAGGCTTAAAAAAAAAAAAAAAAAAAAATGCACTGATATACCAACATGTTTACAGCAACCTTTTACACCTTTACAGTCTTGTGTGTGTCTCTCATGTTGAAATTCTGAACTCTGTCAACTTAACAATACAGTGCACAATGCAAACAGTACAACATACAGGTTCATCTGTGTTTGTTCTGAGCTTCAAGCTCTTTGTCTTCAACAGAATTCTTATGAAGCAGTCTTTAAGAATTCAAGTTCTTGATCAAACCTATAAAAACATGTCAGTTGGGCATTCACGCAAACTTTGGCAGTAGGCACGTGTCAATATTATATGTTCTTGCAGCACATCGCAGATGAAATCTCAATTCTGATTTGTCAGATGGTGTTGATTAAAATTCTATAACAGCAGCTCTGACAATCATTTTGTCTACGAGGCAAATCAGGGGGTTATATTAATGTAATATAAATGTCATTCTAATATATTATAATGTTATTGTTTCTATAGTAACAACGAACACAGGGAATTGTATCATGGATGCTCCACATAACATATAGTGAAGTTTTCTCAATGGAGATGTTTATTTAGCTTTTGGAAGGAGTATCCAGTGTCAGTGCTTTCAGAGTTAAAGTTGTTACTTTAAGTTTTCCAACATGGGAAAGTGTTTAGGATTGAGGACATTCTCAGTAACATGACAAGCTACTTTTTTGTCTTATTAAATATCAAAAGAAAAAAAAAAAAGAAAAAAGTTTTTTAAAAAAGAAAAAGTAAAGGAAGGGGAACAGGAACTAACTTGTTTCAGGACTTTTCCACAACTTTAAATGTAAGTTTAAACAGATAAAAAGTATGATGTGTCATCCTTTAATATACAGAGAATTGTTAGTGTTGTTAAACTGCTGTGGTATAAGAGGAAAAAAACACTTGCTGTTATTGAATAAGTAATCAACTTCAGGGTCAGAAATGTAAAGCTGCTACGCATCGGACCATGTCACACCTCCTCACTGTTGATTTTCCTATAAAAAATACCTCATCGTGTCTTATATACATATATATCACATATAACTACTCAATTTTTTATTATATTATGGTGATGCTGAATTGGACTGTCCACCATCTTTTTCCAACTTTTGTACAACACATTTTTGTCCAAAATGTAACTTATAAGTCAGTTATTCTTATGCTGCTGTCCAAATGGGACACATTTTTGTCAGGGATGCAAACACTGTTGAAAAAAAGCTGCCTAACAAGACAGGCTTTTCAGCATGAAAATGCAGGGATGTTACATTAACTCTTTCACAACCAAAATATTGTGCATGAATACTGCAGTAACCAGTAATCAGCCCAATAATGTCTGATTGGCAATTAAAAGAAATAATACTTGAAAATAATTAAAATCAACCTGAATCTCTTTAAGAGCTCCTTTTCAAACAGATGATAAAATAAAATCCTGAGGTGAAAAATGAATGAAATGAATGAAAATCTTACATTAGACTCTGAAATGTAATACTGAAAAGAGTCAGTTAACATTTACACGACATGTTTGCTAAAAACAAATAACTAAATCCTTCCTTTCGAAATAACTGCTGACTGTGTTGGACTTCGTACATTTGCAGGTCTCTTGATTCTTTTGTTACTGTAAGGTACACAGATGACTTAAAAGCATGTCCATTAAAAAAAAAAAAAAAAATCAGTGTGTTGCAAATAATGAAAATAAAATATAAATCTTAAATTTGTTAGTCAGTTAAAAATGAAGTCATTAAGGTCCCATATATATGCCTGTGATCTCCCTCTTACATTTCTTAGCCCAGGAAGCACAGAAAGGCCATGAGAGAGAAGCCGAGTAAGATGAAGAGCACTTTGAGGAGCTGTCGCTCCGGAGAGTTGAGCTCATGAGGGAGGATCTCCAGAAATGTGATGTAAACGAATGTTCCCGCTGCCAGACCTTCCAGCACTGCCTGGACTAACGCCCCCATCGTTAGCTGAGCTTCACTCACCCCGATGCCGATAGCGATGCCCATTGGTGACATTAAGGAAAAAACTAGGATGTAAATGACGAGCCACATGGGCCGGACGGCGCTCTGGATCAGCTTTATCGAGAGGCTGAAGACGATGATGCTCTTGTGGACCAAGATGGCGATGCAGATCTCCAACACCTGGACAGGATAAAAAAAAAAAAAATTAAGATAAGCATGTTTGCCTTTTCAGCAATCAGTGTAACTTGAGATGAGTGGTACAGCTACAAAATAACCGAAAGAAATGTAATGAGGAGGGTAAAAATACACATCAAGCACAGGATCAAGCTGTAAAAGTGAAACACCCAACAAGTTCCTGAATTTCTGCAGGTTCTGCATAAGATTTATAAAAAAAAAAAATAAAAAATAAAAAAAAATAAAAAAAAAAGAGCTTGTGAAGCATTAACTGTGGTAACATGCTTTACAAGTGGAAAAATACATCATCAAGGCAGCACAATCCATCCATCCGCTTTCTGTACTGCTTATCCTACGCAGGGTCGCAGGGAGCCTGAAGCCTGTCCCAGGGGACTCGGGGCACAAGGCGGGGGACACCCTGGACGGGGTGCCAACCTATCGCAGGGCACAACCACGTGCACACTCACACAATTTAGAGAATCCAATCAGCCTACAACACGTCTTTGTACTGAGGAGGAAACTGGAGTACCCGGAGGAAACCCCCGAAGCACAGGGAGAACATAAAAGCTCCAGGTACGCAGGGGAGAGGCAGGAATTGAACGTGCTAATCACTATGCCACTGTGCCCCCAGCACACTTCACTGCTTATGCAAGTTTGCAGTTTGTTAGCTATACCAGTTTGCCAACCTTAGGGTTGAAAACAAGTTGAAAACATAAAAACAGATTTTTATGGTTATGTAATATTAAAACTGTAAATGAAACTTCGGTAAATCTATGAACCTAGTCAAACACCATCCAGTTACTTTGTGCAATTGCCTCATTGCTGTATGTCAGTGTGTAAAATGCAAGATAGAAATGATCCTCATCATAGCAGCACATAAAACCTACGTATAAAGTGAATTAGTTGTTTTTACCTTAATTATCAGTGCATATTTTACATGTAATTCTTAAAAAGCAGCTACATGTTGGTCAGCAGTTTTTTTTTTTTGTTCAGAGCTGTGCGCTTCCTAATGTTGAAAAAAAATTTAACTCAAGCTCTTGTTTATCACCCAACCACAGATGGCAAGTGAACACAAGTGGAAAGCTGAGTGTAAGAGGACATATCTGTCTTACACAAATGACTCTGACACCAAAGCCGAAGATAAGGCAAGCAGTCTAGTGTTCACCATAATGTTACAATGTCTGAGTGTAGAGTCTGCATCAAAAACATATCCTCATGCTAGTACAAAAATGTCAGGATCATAGAATACTATCAGACTAAAATACTGTTTTAGAAAGGAGTTTTCTAATTTAAAAAAAAAAAAAAACAGCAGAAGGTTTCATTATTAAACATCCCAGCTAATGGATTTCTTGCTCAACCAAAATATTTTATTTTCTAAAATTATAGAATGGTGCATTAAAGCACACAGGATTTTGGGGCAGATTTTCAGTGTGTCTTATATTGTGGAATAACTTTTCCTGAATATAAATCATCATCATGACATGACATACAGGAACGTATCTGAAATCCATAGGTGTTGAACTCTTTTTGTGCGCATCCCTGGCCGTGTTTCACACCTGCAGTGTAGAAGTCAGCGCTCAGTACAAAGTCTTTACCTTAGTGTCAGTCGTTTGCAAGCCGATAGCCAAACCCTCGAACACAGAGTGCAGGGAGAGAGACAGGAAGAGAATGAACGAGCGGAAGGATGAATGCGCCTGCAGGTCCACATGGACATGGTGGCTGCTACTCTCCACGTCGTTCACGGAGCGGTGTGAGTGAGAGTGGCTGTGACCTGCAGACGGGAGAAGCGGAGCCGTTTCCTCACTCCTCCGTTCATTACAGCTGAGGACCAGCCTCTCGAGGATGAGAACGATGAAGAAGCCGCATGCCATGATGAACTGGGCCAGAGGATAGTCGATCTGGTGAGATTAGAAGAATTCGTATGGGGTTTAAATTTCTTCTTCTGTTCTTTACTAAGAAATTATTTTTCTGTACGTTGCTGTCATACATATTGTTTATGTATTGCATTTATTGTATTTTATTTACTATATACGTTATGAATATATACATAAATTATGTAAAAGACAGAAAACAGTAACTGCTCTAAGTGTGAAAAGGAGAAAAAAAGTTTACTTTGTGTCCAGTCAAGCAAGTAGTAGGTAAATAATCAAATATAGAATTTTTTATGGTTAATCAAAGGTTATTTTTGAATTAGTTAAAAATCGGCATGGCAAAAACCAATACTCTGATAAAATTGAACAGAAACTGCCTTAGTCAATACAGACTACCGACTTCTGTGGGGAATTTAAGCGGGGAATTTACTTTTTTAATTAAATTTTTTTAAATACACTCTAGGGTTTTCCCCCCATAACCTGCATAGGAAGATGTTAAAGAATAGATTTTATATGAGGAAAACAACATTTGGTCAATTTTGTACTAACTTAATACTGGATTCAAATACCATTTAATTGCTTTAGATCATTTGAAATCACTGGATTTCCTGATTAAACTGATATGTACAATTTATATATGTATTTATTGTGTAAGATTGTTGCACAGGACCAAAATGCATAACTCTCCATTCAATGTATTATTCATACCCTATTCATATATTCATACCCTGATGGGAACAACGATCAATTCTGACCCCAAGCAAACTCACATCTGTGTCTTGTAGTTGCGCACTTATATCAGACAGATAATCTGGAATAATGTCCAGGAGACAGGCAGCGAGGAACACTCCTCCGGCAAAGCAGCTGATTAAACTCAGTACTGTCCTGTGGGTTTCTGGAAAAGAGATGCGATAAAACAAGAGTCAATAGTATTGATTATGAAAGTTGCTGGCACTCACTGGGTGATAATGAAGCTGTGTGTCTTTGGTCCTGCTTTACTTATCATCAGACATCTAAGAAGTGGTGATATCTGAAAAAAGGGCAAAAATGACAGAGCAAAACAAGCATTCTGTGAACTAAAGATGCAAGCACTGATGGTAGGTCATGATGATTACATGGGAGGCTAAAATCTAAAATCTGTTAATTGTGTGGTGAAGAAACTGAAACTATGAGCAATGCATTATATCATAACGTCTCATTGATGGAATATTAAATATGATGTGTAACTTGATTGGACAATGTGTGCTTAGTCCATCTACTTTTACTTTCTCCTACAAATGTGCAAAAAAAGGATGATAGAGTAAATAATCCACCACGTTCACACTCATTACACCTGTGACTGCATTTAATGTGCATTGTCTCAATCACTGCCGAGGTGCTACGCAAGTGTCAGTGAAGCGGCCTGACAAATATCACCCCAAAGAGAGATCAAATCTAGATCTAAGGGGTGTTTCACTAGGTGTAATCACCTGACACGACTGTCACGGACAGGATGCATGAATCTACAGTCTGGGCTAGAAAGAAATCAGCCCCAGAGTTACTTCTTCATACCCTTCTGTGTATTTTTTCTTACAATCATTGGATGTGCTGCTGTGCATCATTCCACAAAATCAGATAATCCACCCTAAGACATTTGTTAACAGAAAATAATCTTATGTCGACACCAAAAACGAAATCTTATATTGATGTTTTTTTTTTCTTATCTGTGAAAAACAGGCAGGTCTTTGCCCATTTCTACCAGCTGTCCCTGAACGCAAGCCTTCGAAACCTCAGTTAAATCTCAGTTTAAAGCTCACTCAGCATAAATTTAGTTCTGCTAACATGATTGTATGACCTTTCACATCTGCAAAAGAACGAACTGGGAAGTTTCTTCGAAGAACCCGAGAGAAATGCACTCATCAGCATAGTATGATCACGTGACTTGTGTGTACTTAGTGAATTTTGTCTATACATCACAGATTAAAAGCAGCCCTGCAAGATAAAGAGACCATTCATGAACAAATAGCACTGATTTCGGCTTAGAAAGGAATTTCCCTATTTTTGATCCATTGTAGTCAATGGACCATAGGCAGTGGTAAGGTGTTTTCTGCTAACATTCAGATATCAATCCACTGATAAACAATGTATTTAAGTGTAAATCCCTCAGAATGATCACAGACATAATTGTGTATTACAGTGATGATCAGCTGGTGTAGATTTCATTCACAAGTCAGGACATACTTTCCACATTCATTGACACACAGACAAGCCCATTTCAGTACAATACTGAAATCAGGAGCTTACCTGTTCCACTTGTTTCTCGGAAAAACTTCATCCGAACAGGAACGAACCCAAAAAACAGAGTAAGAAATAACAAGCCAACCAGGGCTGATATTTTAACCGTTAATAAATACTCCATCTGGAAATGTACAGTAGCTCAATACCACCTAGATGTAAACAAACACGCTAGAACTAAACTCCTTAAAACAAACTATCTATAAAAACTATTTCTCAAACATTAGCCAGTCTTCTGGCACCGGTACATCTTCATAAATATGACCAGAGTCTATATCTGTCGCAAAAGCACTTCAAAACACTCCTAACAGCTCATATTCAGTTTCTCTACAGCTGCTACCAAGTCCATGTTGGATTCTCTTTGGCTCCGCCCAGTGACGTAACATATTTGCATATTACGCTTCCTTCTTCCGCTTTCCGCGGTGCTATGGTAACTTGCGTACTAAATAGTAAAAAGTACGCCAAAGATTTTTGGTCTACATGCAGAGAGTGATTTGGATCCGGCACTTGAGTAAATAAACCTAAATAAAATGTGGATCCATACTCATTGACATCCGCACCACACAGGAGGACTTTGTACACATGCAGTTCCAGGCTTGGCCAGCAGGGTGCACCCGCGTCCATGACGAAAAGCCACATGACAAGTCTTGTGATCATAATCAGGCGTATTCATCAAGGCGTAATTTTTTTGGCCGACTGTACTGGCCCCTTTAGCAAAGTTATTTCTGAAAAAATGACTGAGCAATGGATTACTCTGAGGGCTGCCCTTTGCTCCGAGGGAATAATGCCCCAGTTCATAGCTGATAGATTTCAAAACAAGGCCCAAAGCCTTGGATCATTGTTTTTTTGTTTTGTTTTTTGTATTCATCGTTGTACTCACTATAACTTTCCTATGTTTTTTTTGTTTTTTTTAATAAACCGTGAGGCAGGTTATGACATTCTGTCAATAAATGTATAGTGATTCATCACCAGATTATGTTAAGCATTAATATATATATATATGGCCAAAAGTATGTGGACACCTGATCAATCACACCCACATGTGTCTGTTCAACATCCCATTCCCTTTGCTCCACTCTTCTGGGAAGGCTTTTGACTAGAATTTGGAGCATGGCTGTTGGGATTTGTGTTCATTCAGCCACAAGAGCATTAGTGAGGTCAGGCGAGAAGGCCTGATGCACAGTCAGCATTCCAGTTCATCCCAAAGGTGTTCAGTGGGGTTGAGGTCAGGGGTCTGTGCAGGCTGCTTGAGTTCTTCAACAGCAACCATGGTAAGCCATGTCTTCATGAACCTCGCTTTGGGCACAGGGACACTGTCATGCTGGAACATGTTTGGGCTCCTTTGTTCCAGTGAAGGGAAATCTTAATGCTACAGCATACAAAGACATTCTATACAATTGTGCACGTCATACTTTGTGGCAATAGTTTGGGGAACGGCCACATATGGGTGTGATGGTCAGGCGTCCACATACTTTTGGCCATATAGTGTGTGTATGTGTGTGTGTGTGTGTATATATATATATATATATATATATATATATATATATATATATATATATATA
>CM075013.1:8236230-8258730 GCA_037576675.1 Pangasius sanitwongsei | reverse complement strand
CCATATATATTCACTTGGTAAGCCTGCCACCTGGCACATACTCAAATGATGGCGCTGAAACCTGAAGCGCTGGCTGAAGCTCCAATTGAGCTGAAGGAAGAACAGATCGAAAAAGTGACACTCTCTGGCAGGACAGAAGAGAGGGAAAGCAAGAGACAGGCAGACTGACACAAAGGAGACAACACTGTATTTAAGGATTATTTTCAAATATATGAATTTTTTTTTTTTTTTTTGCACACTTTTCCCCCTGAACACTAATGGAGGGAATGGATTATGACTGCATGTAAGTATGCCTAAAACTCTGAAGATTTAAAAACTGCAGATGTTGAAATGATAAGCAGTTAAGATTATGAATACATCAACAATTGTTTTACATTTTTAATTTTAGCATTTTTTTTAATCCAGTGGTAAAAACATATTTGATGCTGTGTAAAAGGACTATCACTTGATCAACTTGATGAACATATGTTGTACTGGAGAACATTTAAACGTACAAAATAGTGATTAATGTATACAGAGTAATGGCAGTGTGTTTTTCTTTAGTGAAAGTGTAATCAAGTGCCTATGGGCAGTCATTAACATTTTATATCCATTCTGCAGTGTGACATTGTACTCCTGGAGAGTCTCAGGCTAAAAGGAACTCTATAACAAATGCTTTCTCAAAGGAGCATCGGTATGATTTCATCCAGACTGTCTTGAAACTCGTGAATGGCGCTCAGAATGGGGAAGTTTGGGATTGTAATGGGGTTGATTGTCTTATTGAGTGAAGTATCCGCCATTTCCGAAGGTGAGAAAATGCGTGTTGTGTTTATTCAACCATAGTTTGTGCTCTTTAATCAAAGTGTAATAGGCTTTACATCCAAATATCGTATTGCAGGAAATAAAAAGAAGGACCAGAGAGAAGCAGTTCTGAAAGAGTTGGTTGAGATATGGCGGAAGGGTGGAGGCTGGTACCCCCGCAGAGAACAACCATCTCCAGAGAGAGGACAGGATGAACAAATCCATACAGTCCTAAGGAACATTGTTGGAGGTCTCAAGTCTCTAGGACTCCTTCCCAAGAAAGCTATTGGTTTACCATCTCTTAACAAGCCACTTGACCGGAACAGGCTGTCAGGATTTCTTTATAACATCTCAATGTATCTTCAGGAAATGAGTACTGAACTAGATGATGATCTATCTTTCAGTGATGATCATTTTTGGGAAAACTTGCTGCATTCTATTCTCCAGTCTGATGGAAAAATACCACTAGGAGATTGGGCTGGGAGGGTTCCTCCTAGACCAAGCTTCAGGCTACAAGACCTCTTCCTCTCTCTAAGAGGCAGCCCACATTGGGATGGACTACTTGGACTGGTGCAGAGCATCCTTACCCTCATAGAACAGCAGCCACAAAGACCTCTTCTCACATTTGTGTCACAGAACTGGAAGACCATCAGTGCCTTGCTTGACACTGCTCTACAAGCTCTTGTCAGTGGGACCTATAGCCAGGCCAATGCGGGTCTCCAGGGATTTATCTGCGTCCTGAAAGGGCAAAGCGATTGTGCTTTCAACGTGAGCTGGCTGCAGCAACTCCTGACATTCCTGGAGGCAAGGAACTGGAAACCTATGGTTAATCTGCACCCTGCAGGTGTAGCCAGTGACCACAGAGATGGTACCTTCTTGGCAGGACGTTTTAAGCCATTTAGCATTCCACCTGAGATTTTACGTGAGGCGAACAATAAATCTCAAGATATGGACAGCCTTAGCATTATTCAAGCCCTACTTCTGCAGGCTCTGTCAAAGTCAAACAATGGAGAAAGAGCAGTACAGTTTGCTGAGCGTAATCCTGCCCTTGTCCAGGGTCTTGATGGCCTCCGGCGTGGATTCCTGCACAGAGTGGGTAGCACGGTGTACAGTAATCTGAGGAGGAAGGTGTCGCGTGTGACCATAGCACTGCTGGATGATCTAGGTAGCATGGCTGGTGAGCCACAGTCCACTCAACTGGGAAAATGTTCTGTAGGCAAGTTTATCCTTCATTTCCATTTTTAAATGAGTAAAATGATTTTCCTTTTAATAGCTTTTCCATTCCTCCATAGCTTTTATTGCACAATTTCTTGACCAGTCCTTAAAAGTAGTGTAAAAATCAATAAAACTTTCTTAGTTGAAACATATGACTGGATTCCTGAAATCACGTCGACCATGTTAATCATCAAGGAGATCATGATGCTCTAAATCCTATGGGCTGGATAAGCACCCTACCCACCCTTTTGTTGATTTGTAACCATATACCCCAGCATCATGTTCCCAGCTATGCCATTCCATTGAGCCTAATTGTATGGCGCTCCTTCTTTATTTCCGCAATTCATGAACAACCCACAGCAATTATCACTGATTTGTAGTAACAGACAACAATCCAACTCAACCTGGTTTTCACTTTCCTTTTTTTTTTTTTTTTTTTTTTTTTTGCAAAGGTGACCTGAGACAGTTGATATTGTGGTAAGTTCCTTTTTAAAAAAAAAAATAAATAAATAAAAAATTTTGAGCATGCATTTACACATTTCTAACACTACTGTAATATACCTCACCACATAGGGGGATTAGACATAATCTGACATGGAATGCTCAAGCCATGGGTTTCATCTCACATGGTTTACCGAGTCGGCCATCTTTGATGTCCTGTTCCTCTTCAGAGACAGAAAAACACAACTCGAAACAACAGCAATCATCGAAAAGATCCAGACTCCTCCAGCCTCAGCCATTGTTCCATAATCAAACAGAATCAGAGCTGTCAGCCTCAGCAGAGATCTTGGAAGCAGCATGCAATGCCTCTATTCCAGGTCTCACTGGTGTTTCAAACTTTACTGTGTTTCTCTACTGTAATCTTTTTGATGGAGCTGATGCAACATTGGACCCGGAGGCTGGTGACGTAGTGCCTGACCTGCATGTCAGCTGTTCTAATGCGGCATGGTACCTCTCTGCTGCAGAGGAAGATTTCCTGTGGGTACATGTGTGCAGTGAATTCTTCGCACAAGACTTCAATAATACAGTATGCGCCAACTCTTCCTTCTGGCTACAGCGAGCCCATCAGGTATTAGTGATAAATGTTTAAATGATATCTGTAAAACAAATTATCTTTTGGTCGATTGACAAGTATGTTGTAACTGTGTGATTTTATTAGGCTGCCGTTACCAAGGACTACCATTACCTCAACCAATCAAGTATTGATGACCTCTGCATACAACTCTCCAGTGAAGTTGCTGGCAGTTCTACAAGTATTGCAGCTGAGGACTGCTTAGAACTGCTCAGCGCTAGATCTCTAAGTGCACAAGATTTTAGGAGGTGTTTTCTGCCTAACAACTCTGCTCTGATCTTAGCCTTGTGTGGCAATGTGTCATATCCATTAGTTCACACTGGCTGGGCTGCAGAATATTGCTCCAAAATCCTGAACAAAGATTCCCAACATGACTCCAAAAATGTTCTCTGTGACTTTTTAAATTGGACTGCAGAGCATTTCACCAACTCTGATCTGCTCGAACTCTGTGGAGACACAGCAGGTCTGAAGGATTATGTCTGCAAGAACATGAGCCTGTACGTCATGCTGGTTCCTAAACAGCCCGTACTCTTAGACTACTGCTACTCCAAATCAGAACAGAAGCAGGAGACCCAGTGTGTCCTCCAGCAGCTGTTTAACATGCTGCCTGCCCCGTATGACTTTGACACTCATCAGCTCTGTATAAATCCTATTCCCATCCTACAGGAAGCTGTGTATAAATTAAACCATTGTGAGGGTGTTGTTGATGAACGTGTGGGCTGGCTGGCCACCGTAAGCTATGTGCTCCAAGTATTAGATTTTGTTGTGGGGCTCTCAGCAGGCCTTGAAGAAGGGGAACGGGAGGTACGCCAGGGCCTCGGCCAAGCTATTCTTCTGTCCAGACTTCTGGACAATTCCTCTTTCTGGGCAACCCTCAGGCCTGATGCATCCGTTAGTGTGCTCCAAACTGTTGGTGTCTTTCTCAGACGAGAGCAGAATCTATCTCTTAAGGAAGAACTTCTTAGTTGTTTTAGCGTAAGTGCTATACAATTATTATTTTATACTGTGATTATTGTTGTTAGTTGTCCTAAATTGTTGTGCTGACCTTATTTAAAGGATCAGTTTGTTGTGTTAATCTTTCAGCCTGTCCTGTGGGATCTCATTCAAAAAGAGGACAACTCCTCTGCACTGAGATTTTTAATACAGGTAGAGCTCAAGTGTTGGTACACAAACTTGTCAGAAATTACATGAGGCTAAGAAACGTTTAATATACGTACTATATATTTCTAATAGTCTTAATATAAAATAACTTCACACAGTCTGACAACTTGAATGAATGAAATGATGGCAACCGTAAGCTTAATGTGACCAAAATTTTAATGAGCTTCGAACATGTTTCTGACTTGTTCTAAACATTAAACATTTGTTTTAAACATTTTACACTAATGCATACTGTCATACCCGCTCATAATCTATGGTATTCTTCTTGCTGCTGTCCTAGGAATACCTCCAGATGCCGAGAGAAAGAATACGCACCCTCGTGTTGTCTGCAGAAAAAGATGCAGTGAAAAGATTTCTGTCTCATGTACATCAGAGCTGGGACCAGCTCCAAGTCGAGACAACACAGGTAGCCAGCTAGCCAAAGAACTAATGCATTTTCCCTCTTCATTTGTTCCACTGAGAGGGTTCTAGTCTGCTGGTAATGCAATTTGTTCTATTTGTAAACCCCTTTAAATTTTTTATTGCTTCTCTTGGCATCATTGAAAGGCTTCCCCAAAGGAAAAGGAGGCCATGGAGACTATGACTGCAGCCTTCATCCACAAATTCCCACGTGTTACGCCAGAACTATTTGTCGACCTCTCACAGTTCATCCCGTACATGTCTGTATCTGACATAATGAATTTTCCTGCATCACTGATTGCCAACGATAGTGTGTAAGTGAACCATAATACTCTGCAGATATGCTGATAATTTGTAGAATATCTATGTTCATGCATTTGACATTTTTTTTTAGGTTGATGGCTATTCGAGATCACAGCTCGGAGATGAAGTCCCCTCAGAAACAAGCTTTCGCAAAACGTCTCCTACAGTCGAATGCGGTAGGGGATGTTTCGTCTTGGCCACCATACTTCCTCACCTCTGTTCTTCCCCTCCTCCCACATCTTCCTGTCAGCCACTTCCAACAGCTGACATCCCAGCAGGTAGGTAAGCAAACATCAGAATATTTTGTATATATGAATCCCAAAGGTGTTAAGAGAACAAAAGTAAAGGTTGCAGGCGTAACTCACAGCTCAGCCCGCTGGTCGAACTGTTGACTAACAGCAGTCTGGATGCCATAAGAGGGAGACATGTGCTTCGCACCCTGTTCAGCAAGAGGAAGAATCTCACAAGTGATACGATAATGAGGTAATTCATTTCTTTAAACAGTAAAACTCAAAGGTTGAGCCATACAAAAGATGGATGAGCTGTTTTGTTTCTGTGACAGGTTAGGCATCCTAATATGCTACGTGAATACAGAGGAACTGCATCGTTTCCTTTCTATACCACCTGTCTCGCCTCTTCTGTGGCAGCAGCTTGCACAGTGTATTTCAGATGGCCATGTCAGTAGAAACGGCAGAGTAAGCACGAGCTTCGGAAAATCTTTTACATATATATTTATCACCTCTTTTAACACGTATATTGTGTTGGTCTTAAATGGGTCTATTTTAAACTTTCAGTAAAACTGTGTAGGTAGGATGGTGGAGCAGTGTGTGGTATTGCTGCCCCACAGCTACAGGAACCCTGGTACAGGTTACTTTCTGTGCAGAGTTTCACATGCTCTCTGCGGTTTTCCTCCGGTTCACTGGTTTCCTCCCACCTCCCAAAAACATGCTGGTGATTTGGCTACTATAAATTGCCCCTAGGTGTGAATAGGTGTGTGAATATGTGTGTGTGTGCATGTTTCCCTGCAATGGACTGGTCTCCCATCCAGAGTGTATTGCTGCTTCATGCCCATTCTTCCTGGAATAGACTCCAGATCCACTGCAAAACAGTTAGTGAAAAATAAAAAAAATGTGCAAAAGCCACACATGGCACATGCAAAGAAATGCTGTAGAGCAAAGATGCCTTCAAAAATAATGAAACTAAATGTTTCTACATTAAACAAAATACTATAAAGAGCAGTAAACAGTAATGAAACAATGAATGAAACAAAGTCAGTATTGGATGTGACAACCCTTTGCTTTAAAAAAAAAAGTAGTCTCAGGTACAATTTGTGCAGTGTTATAAGGAAATGAGCTGAAAGTGTTACTGAGCATCTTGCAGAACCAGGCACAGTTCTTCTGGAGACTATGACTGTCACATTTTTTTTTTTAAATTTTGCTGCAAAACCCAGCAGCCTTCATTATGTTTTTTGTCTGAAAAGTGGTCTCTTATGTAATATGCTGCTTTCTTTACTGACATACAAACATTTTTCTGTAACATTTAATTTTGTGCTGGAAAACTAATGTTTGGAAATCTAAAATGTTTTTGTACTGAATCAGTAATGTAGAAGTCATAAAATAATAATCTATAACAAAGTTTGTACTAAAAAAAAAGGGTGCCTAAGACCTTTTGCCAATACTGTATGACATGCAGTTTCTCTCATTTGCAGCTTTCCCATTGGCTGGCCCTTGTTCTCAAACCCCTTAATGCCAGCTTGTTGTCTTCTCCGGCACTGGCATCTCTCCATGGTGTATTACCCCAACTTGGTGCATCATTCCTGCAATCGTTATCCTCAAATGATTTATTGGAACTCTTCTCTCAGCCTGATATACCTACTTTCCCACCTGCACAGGTAAACACACATAGTTTCCATTAGACTTGGTGCTAATAGATTTTATTTTGTACCAATTTTAAACCTGGGCTCATCTTTCCATTGCAGGCATTCCAAATTTTAAACAAAATATTCCGAGAAACAAATGTAAGTTGTGTCATATAGATCATAGAGCTAAAGTGTGTCGGGATCCCGAAAGCCTTGCATTCATTTCCCTTTTCTGTTTAGATCAGTGCCACCACATTGTGCAAGCTAAAGCCATTATTTCAGGGTTTAGCTCCTGCTTTCTTGAAAAACTTGATTGTACCTGACTCTGTGGAAATGGCAGATTGTCAGTGCTGGAGCTCTCTGCTGAGCGACCTAGAGCCTGCACATCGTGCAATGGTGCATAGCGCACTACAACAGGTAACATCAGCACCGATATATACTTACACTGAGAAACCAAGACCTTATAAATTAAACACTTATACAAACACGTGGCAGCTCAATTCTCCAATTTAAAAAAACATTTAGATTAGAAACATCCATTTTCCATTATCCCATTACATTCCACTGTATTCCATTCATTATAACACTTTTTTTTTTTTTAAGTACAATGATGTATTATGTAATTATCAATGATAAGTTGCTTAGGTTTTAAATGCTGGCAGAATTTCAATTTAATTTACAGTGTAGTCATGGTGTAATTTAGTACCGCTAAAATCTTACAAATGAAATGAATTCTAACTGGAATTGTTCATGTTATTGCTACGTCTGCTTAAAATGCCTTAAACATTAAAACGTTTTAACTAAGCTTAAAACATTTTAACTAGGTCTAAAATTCCAAAATGATGTCAGAAGTTGCTAAGACCAAAACCCACAATCAAAGAAAACCTATAATCATTGACATGATGATGTTTTCAGCAAGGAAATATTTATTTAACATTTATGGAAGGAGTCTCTAATGTCAGTGTTTCTGTAACAGTCAGTATGTTTTCTGTCATGGGAAAGTCCTTATGCTTTCCTTTTTTTATGTTTTTTTCAGTAATGTGACAAGCTCTGTTATTTTTTATTTTTTTTTGGTCTTATTCACTACAAGATAGAGAAAAAAGAGTGGCTGTTTTGCAGGCATTCCACAACATAAAATGTAACTAAAAATGAATAAAAAGCACATGTAATTCTTTAATTAATAACAGTTTTTTGTTGTTAAATTGCAGTTTCATTGTTGATTATTTTCCTGTACCATCCCCACTTTATTTCTTAATTTACAAAGCAGTATTCAAATGCTTTCTTTCTTGGTAATTCTTTCACCAAGGTCCTAAAATGGTCTCATATTATTACATACTCTATATTGTCATAAATAAATAGAGTATTGCTGTTACAATAAATAAACCAGTGCAGTTCTGATGCTCCCTACTTCTGCATGAAAAAACATGGAACTGGCAACACAGCCTGATTAATATTAATAGTACTTACTAGGCACATTTTATCAAATGGTCATGGAGATTTCATGTTTGGTCATCGTCTGTTAGTTTTCTTTAATTACTGTAAACCTCAGTCACCCCTGAGCTAACTAATATGTACTATTGGTCTATTGTACTAAAGCTTCTGGAGCATTTGTCGTCCAATAAGACACTCTACCTGCACTGTCTTTTACCCTTCATTTCTCTGAAAAAACTGGCCACTGAGCTTGATGGACAGACGATCCTTCATCACATTCCTCTGTACAGAAACATGTCCTGGTCACCTCAACAGGTAATATCCTATTTATTCCATGTAGCTCAGTAGTAAACAATAATAGCAGATAATTATGCTAATAATGCCACAACCTGTGTCAGTTCTTGCTGGGTGGATCTGTCCACAGCTAATGACACACTCATTTGCCACAGCTCATTAGATATGCTACAGATGAGCCTTTCAGTAAATTAATACGGTGCCTCTCACCTGCCATCAAGCAAATTGCGCTCACTGTGTTAGAATGTCTTGCATAAAAGAATATGAATTAGTAATGCATTAAAGTGATTTCGTCTCAGCCAAAAGGAGTATCAGATTCAATTTTGGTTGTCATCCAACTTCTCAAGTTTTTCATTCAACAGGCTCAGTTGCTTTTCAGAATGATTCAGCAGGCTGAAAACGTCACCCGAGATACAGTACTGTAAGTGACATCAGTCAGCCGCATGCCTTTTAGTATCTTGATTCAATCACATAAGTAGGTCTTGAGACTTGGCTCATATGAAGTACATTTCAGCTAATCTGCCAAGACTTGTCCCGTTTCAACTTGTCAACACAGAACAAATCTGAATATTTTCTGGCTTACTACATGGCTTGCTGTAGTATTGTATGGTTTGTTTCTTCTTGTTGCAGACATTTAGGCCGCATTGCAAGTGGGATGAGCTGTAAAAGCCTACAGCTTTGGGCCAATGAATCAGACTTTTCTGAACTGTTACGGTTTATTACAGAGTTGCCCAGCAGATTGAGGCCAGCTCTGGTGAGAATGTGTGAGACAAGCTTCAATCCCACTCCAGCAATTCACATTCATTGGCATCTGCTGTTTTCCAATTGCTATTCCAAGACAAATCTACTACGCTGCCAAAGCAAATAGCATTTGGTTCAAACTGACACTAATGAAGGCTCGCATTCTGGATAGCCAGTAAATAACAAATGACGTGAATAAGCTGATAACATTTTTGTATAATCAAACAATGCTTTAAACTGCCAAATTTGTTTAAATAGGCTAAGTATAATTAGTTTAATTAATGAGTAAATCAAACATTATTATACAAATCAAGGCCTGGGTGAATAATTATATTTCAGTTTAGTATGTGCTTTAGAAAAGATGTCAACAAAATCAAATATGTTTTAACAGAGGAAGTGTGTGGTAGAGGAGCTTAGAAAAAGGCCAGATGTGGATCTGGATGGCTTCGACCCATCATTCACTGCAGGATTACCGTAAGATCATACATCTTTTTTCCTTTTTCTGCATTCTCCATCAAGCCTCCGATGTCCTCTGCCTCACTGTCAGATGTTGTCTCACAGCGTGACGATGATTGAGCGCCTGTCCAACGCATCACTCTCGGCTGTCCTGAACCACCTTCGAAGACACTTTATTGATTTCCTGGAGCTTCCACGACACAAGCAGATGACCTTGGCTGAGAAAGCCATCGATGTGCTTGTGAGAGAATTTAGACATTGTTTCTAAACTCGTTCCTCTACTCAATTAGGCAAATATATATATATATATATATATATATATATATATATATATGTATACTGTGTGTATATATATATATGTATACTGTGTGTATATATATATATACACACACACACACACACATACATTAAGACACCTAAGGTAGGTAGCTCTATACTTCATCTAGACCGGATTATTTCTATAAATATAAAACTGAATCATTATATTTGGTGGCACTTTAATTAGTGTCAGTTCCATCTAAAATAGGTTTCGCCATAGGTGCTATTGCTCTTCTTTGTGAGTTATCTCACATATTATCAGCAGTGGCTCATGACCATTGATTTTGGTGGGGCAGGACAACATTAATAACAACATAGCCTCAAACAAAATTAAGTAGAGACGCTATCACACTTGATTTATGCTATAGGCTACTATCTAGTGAATTTTTAGAGTAGCCCTGTAATAAGCAGTGACATACGGTCATCCAGCATACATTCAGCAGCTCGTTTTGAGTGGTTTAGATGTACCTTTATTCAATACAGCAGGATTTTTTTTTCCCTGTGTGCAAGACAACGCTGTAAAGCTAATATCATTAACCAGGGTTGTCAGGTTTCAGCAAAATTTCCAGTCCAACAACATCTCGAAAAACCCTTAAGTCCAAAAGATTCAGGCACTGGAAAAGGGAGACACAGTTTTCTTCTATACATACTGTGGACCTAACCAACTGGGATTTGGAAAAGAGTGGAAAAATGTATGACCCAATTTTTGTTGTTATATTTAAACAAAGTTATTAAATAAAAGTCAAAAGTAAGTAGAGTTTTTCTTTCTCTGGTTTTTGGACAAGTGAAGTACAAGTAAACAAAAACATTAGTGATTGGTATATCTACAGCCTACTGACCCTACTTGTCAGCCAAACTGAAAGCCAGGATATGTAATCTGCTTATCATGGGCACCCAGGCTAGAGATTTGTCCACCCTTGTTTATCTTTTCCATCTTTCCTGAAACATCTTTTCCAACATTTCTGTCAGATGATTGCTGAGGACAGAATCTCTGGGGCGTCCATGGACCTGCTGGGTCCTCTTCTCTTCTTCCTGGACAGGGACGTGTTGTCTCAGGTGGACAGAGAGGCTCTGAAGCTGCGCCTCGAGGACCTGAAACAGTACTGCATGCCCTCTGATACCTTCAGAGAAATGGCTTCTCTGCTTATAGAGAGAAGTATGCTAGGGTAGGTCCTTATGCCTTTAATTTAATATGGAACATGCCGAGGTAGAATAGAGGAAGACACCCCCTGGGGTAAGACATCTTCCCAACTTTATTTCTTTTCCTGTCTTAATGACAGCTCCAGACCTAATCTCACCATATTTGTCCAAAACAATATCAAAAACAAAACAAATTTGAAACTCAAGCTAGCTAGAATTAGCTAACACTTTTAGATAAGTATTTGGAGAAAAATGTCCTGAGGTAAATTAAAAAAAAAAAAAAAAAAGAACAAGGAAAGGTTTATGTAATTCACTTGAACCCATTAATAACTTTTAATAAAGGTGTAGTTGTTTAAATTCTTGTGTAAACAACTCAACTCTAAAAAAAACTAACCATAAATAATGTATATAATCTGTTGCCAGCTTGGGCAAAATCCCAGTGGGAGCCTCTTTTAATATGTTTTAACTTTACTGTAAATAATCTTAAGATTATTCTTAAGAAAGGGGTTGACTTCCCCTTTAACTCCCTTGGCATTGATAGGATTTGAAAATTTCCATATAAGTAGAGACTACTGAATAAATTCATAGATGACCTGATTTGGATCTGATTTATAGAGAGCCAAAGTCATGGACAGTAGGAGATGTTGAGCATGTAGACCGGCTAGTGTTCACCCTGTCACCTCAACTGATACGCTCTCTGCCACTGGTAAGAAGGAAAAACAAGACAAAGCCTTTATTAATCCATCCAGCCATCTTTGTGCTGGGTTATGACATTGTGTTGAAGGCCAATGTTTCTATTAGGATGACTTAGATAAAGACACAGTTGAGCAAGTCCTGCAAAGTCAGTGGCATTGGAAAGACACCAAGCTTGGTAAAGTGTGTGCTGACCCGAAAGGACTAAAAGACAAGATTTACAGCTTAATTCACAAAATAATCAGAGGACGGAGGTGGAGCAGAAGAGGTGAGGCATGTTTACTAGCTCAGTATACTGTATCTATCATGAGTTACAATAATGAATCAGATGTGATTGATATGATCTTATGTGCAAGTGCATTAACTTTTGTCAGAGCCAATCCCAACTTGTGCGGATATCAAAGGGACGTTTCCCTCAGCATGGCGTTGGTACCAGCTCAATCGAATGAAGAGAAAAGAAATGAAGGAGTGTGTTGAGTTCCTGGGTCAGGATGGTTCTCTTGATGCTGAACAACGCTGGGCACTGTGGACAGAACTCAGACCGGTTAGTGCGCCAATAATAAGGAATGTTTTGGCCAAAATTAGAAGATAAACGATTTTCCCTTTACCTGAAATGTACTCAATTAGCCAAAACATGTCTGGTGTCTATAGGTTTCTTCTTTAATTTTTTAACAACAAGGCTAATGTTGCTCACAATTAAGCGAAGCATATAGATACCATATTAACTCATTAACCCCATTAAGTACACATACCCTAATTTGTGATCAGTGGGGACAAGGCTAAAAGGTGAGATGTGTGTTTTTTTTGCAGGTTTATAAGCCAGTGAGGGCAATCAGGCCAGAGCAGATACTGGAGCTGGGCTGTATCATCACTGAGATGAGCGAGAGAGAGCTGCAGGCTGTGAACCTGTCTGACTTAGCTGTGGTGGCTCATGTTGGAAGATTTAAAGCATGGAACTCAAGAAAAGTGAGGTTATTTTTTACACAGTTCACCTATGCTCTTGGTTCTTTTGTAAAGGAATGAGTTATCAGAACCTGTGAGAAATCATCTTCGAGTTAGGAATGCAGATACTTTGAGACCAAAACTGTGGCACTGTGGTTTCTTTTTTTTTTTTTTTATCAAGTACATTAAGCATGCGTCCTTTGTATACAGTTACTGTTGCTATGCAAAATTTGTCAGCCCCCTTTATGAACAGTTTTTGAACTGGCAAACAGTATACACTATATGGCCAAAAGTGTGTGGACACCTGACCAATCACACCCATATTTGCTTGTTGAACATACCATTACAGATTTAGTCCCCAGTTTGCAATTTCAATTCAATTCAATTTTATTTATATAGTGATTTTAACAACGGACATTGTCACAAAGCAGCTTTACAGAAATATATACGTTCAGGATATAAAGGATTTTAAATTTATAAATTCAGCCTTAATGAGCAGTCACTATTCCAGTTCATCCCAAAGGTGTTCAGTGGGGTTGAGGTCAGGGCTCTGTGCAGGACACTAAAGTTCTTCCACTCCAACCTTGGCAAACCATGTCATTATGGAGCTAGCTTTGTGCACAGGGACACTGTCATGCTGGAACATGTTTGGGCTCCTTAGTTCCAGTTGAGGGAAATCTTAATGCTACAGCATACAAAGACATTCTAGACAATTGTGTGCTTTCAACTTTGTGGCAACAGTTTGGGGAAGAACCACATATGGGTGTGATTGTCAGGTGTTCACAAACTGTTGGTCATATAGTCTATGTACAAACAGTACATTTTGCCAAGCTATAACCTGCAAAATGAGACATGTATTTACCTGCAATGCTTTTCTATAAATTAAAAATGCATCTCAACATTAAAATAGCACTTATTGTGAACATGTGAATATGACTGATGAACGGGTTTTAGGACATACACATACAGTTTGGGCTCTTCTAAACTATCCACCTATTCTCTTGGGTTGTACAGTTTCAAGATATCAAAGCTAGTAAAGAATTAAACAGCAATGTCATACCAGAAGAATGTGGCTATTTTAAAATACGACAATTGCTATACTATATGAGCAGGGTTCATATTTTCAATCACCACCTGTACACAATATTTATCTACAATAATTCCTTTAATAATGGTCTGGGTCACAGTGAAGCCAGAGCCTATCCAAGGGCCTGAGGCGTTAATACTCCATGAATGGGACACCAGTCCATTGCAGGCCACCGTGCACCCTTCATTTGGTATACAAGCCCCCATTAAATCAGCCACTCATATTTTTTCCAGATGAGAGCGGCTCTACAGGGATTCCTGCGACGCCGCAAAGAGAAGCCTGAAGACCTTGGAGTGGTTGAGCTGGTTTCTCTTGGCAATCTACTTTGTGGCTTCACTCCCACAGAAATTTCCCGTCTAGACTCATTTAACCTGAGGTTAGAGGAAGAATCAGTTTCCAAATTCTTGACAACGATCATACTGTGCATTTGCAATTTGATCACAACTTTCTGTGATGTTTGTCAGCATGGCTGCAGTGTTCCTGAGGGAGAGCTTCCTGCCATGCTCTGAGCACCAGACTGAAGCTCTGACCGCTCGACTCTCCAGCCCTCTGGCCTTCGGTCCTGTCAGTGGCTGGAGCTCTGAGATTTTCACTGAGATTGGGACTCTGGCAGGTAGAGGATTCTGGGTCAAAAGTATGATGCATCACCATTAAATTCTGTCTGCTTAGTGAAAAAAAAAAACATGTATAGGTGACTTTACTGCATAAGTCACATAATGTGCCAGGCATTTTTTATTATCCATAAAGATTACCATCAGTGCTTTTAACCAGCGTCTTTCAAGGAATCATTTTAAACAGCTGGATCAGTCAGATAAAATAACTGTAATGTAACATTAGTGTTCAGAAAATCCACACCTACATACATTTTTTCATCTCTTTCAGTTTGCACTGTAGCCTTTGTTCAGTTAATATTTTTCAAGATCCAACATATTTACACAAAATCACTCACAGAATCAGCTTATTTTTGTATTTTGCAATCCAGGTAGGCTAAGCGTCAATGTTATGTTAGCCAAAATATCACGCTAGGATCTATGAAACAAAACAGTACCAGATAATAGCCAGTTAAGCTTAGCCAGCTTCATTCTGTACAATGAGCAGTGTCGTATTTATTTGCCTTAAATGCCTGTATGTTGAATAAAAAGGCATTTAACTGAGAAGAGTCACTTTAAACCTCATTATAAAATGAAAATATGGTTGTGGCCTCAACTACTGTAACTCCATCACGTCCAGCTAAACTTGTGGTCGATGCTATCTTTAGAATTATAGCTAGATAAAACATAATAGCCTCTATTTTAGCCAAAGACACCAGGACAAGGCACCAAGTAGAAACCAATATGAAAGTAGTTCCTTCTCAGTTACACTTACATCAAACATTAGCATCGTATTAGGTGGCAAAACAGCTATCTTAGTTAAAGCTTGCATCATATTCTGAAAATGACTGAAGGTGCATGTTTTTGCTTGCAGTAAACTTTATAATGATGACCCTTCTTTTTCCTCAGCTGGACTGGATGACATGGTGTTGTCATCCCTCGTGAAGGAACAAATAGAAGGGCTGACTCCATTAGCAATATCCCTGATACCCCCAAAAAAGATGGCTGTAAGAATTTCGCACACTATCAGTGTTATGTTCTCTGAGCCAGTATTACACTGTATGACATTTGCATTGCCATTGCCAGTAACCAAATTTCATACAGGCGCTGTGATCTTTACAGGTGGTGTTCAGTGCAAGTCAGCTGTCCTGGCTGAACTCTGAACAGGCGTGGGCCGTGACAGACGAGCAGTGGCAAAAGCTGGACAATGAGCAGAAACAAGCATTAAGCATGGCACTGTATGAAGGGGATGTGATGCTTGGACACAGAGGTCAGTCAGATTGCATTCCTATAAATTAAACCTACCTCCTGATTTGAGACCAGTTTGTGTCTTCACCTTTGAGGAAGAATGAAATTCACAAAGAATGAAAGGCATTAATAAGAAGTGAATGAAACACGATGTGGCATGACTGTACAAGAAAATAATCAACCATCCTGACATTCATTATTTACCAAGAACAGCACATCCTGAAGTGTTTTATAGATAATATTATGTATTACAGAAAAACATGTCATATGTTTTATCTGTTTATAGTTACCTTTAATTTTGTAGAACCTCTGCAAAACAAGTTCCTGTTATCACTTATGTTATAGCAATAATGAACAGTTCTTCCCTCACCAGCATCTCGTTCTTTTCTCTCTCCTAAAGTGAATAAGACAAAAATATAGCTTGTCATGTTACAGAGAAACCTCGAAGCCCTCTGTCTCAAAGATCTTCCTGTGTCAGAAAACTTAAAGTTATAGCTTTACTCCTGAAAGTTACAAAGCACTGGCACTGGAGACTCATTCCAAAAATGCTAAATAAACATCTCCTTACAGAAAACCTCACCATATGAGCAATTACACACATTTGTAAATCTGTTTATGTGGCACATCCACTGTACAAGTCCCTGTGATTGTGCTGTTACTACAGAAACATTACAGCACTATTATCAGATTTTCTGACCAATCAGAATCAAGTACTGTGGTAACTGACAAACAGTGCTATGGTATAACTGCATATAATTCAGAGTTGGCAATGTTTTGGGTGATGTGCTCTGTTGATTGCTTAGCTGTATGTATTGGTCCTCCTGCAAAATGATCCTTTAACTGCAGTCACACAGATGTCTGTCGTATTGCTTGTCATTGTAACATATTGTGTTTGTCTCCACAGGAAGGAACCAGGCTCCCTCAGTTTGGTTTGCTGACAACGTCACAGCATGCACACTCTTGTTAGTCTGTACTCTGTTGCATTTATTATAACCACCCATAGGAGTGTTACTCTTTCATATTTATTTGCTGTACTTTATTAAATTCTTACATTTTTTGATTAAAAACCAACTTAAGAAAAAAAATTATGGGCTTTGATATTGTTCTCATGTTTCATTTCCTCTTCTTTTTTTTCCACTTTCATAACACCAGCTGAACCTGGAAGGAAGGACACATGCATACACGCACACACACAAGCACACACACGCACACACACACACGCAGAAGCACACACCCCAACTGTGCCACTGTATTATTTGACATTCAGAGGAAATATGACAGTTTGCGATAATACTTAGACCTCAGGAACACCAATCCTTTGATATGCCCAGCTAATCAAGAATATGTGGTGGAATAATAGATTGAAATGAAAGAAATAATCAGGCATCTGCTGAACATTTTGTCTGAATAATCATTCATTCATCATACATCTTTAGTAGCTGCTTTACCCTGGTCAGGGTCACTGTGGATCTGGAGGAAAATTTATGAATGGAAATTTTTTAGAAATAATGTATTGTTACTTTGTAGGTGACTATGGTTTGTCTTTTTCAGTGCATAATGTGTGTTCATTGTCCTCTAGACCTTCACCAGTGTCAATTTTACTGTAATTTACCAAGCAATATGACTAGTTTAAAAATCAGCAACACTAGTGTGCCTGATTTACTTGTACCAGAGTCCACTAACATGCAAGTGCCACATTGGTGTTGCTGCTGTGCTCAGAACTGTCCACTACACAGATAAGATCTGGTCCTCGGGTGGTCTCTTTCCAACTATGGATTAGGGAGAATGGTGCTGATAACTTGCAGTCACAGCCAATAATACCAAAGTACACCAACATGTATATGTGCACATGTATACAGTAGTATAGTATACCTACATGTATATATGCACACGTATACAATAGTATAGTTTACCTACATGTATATATACGCACACATACACAACAGTATGCCTATTGTGTATATGCACACGTATACAATAGTATAGTATACCTACTATGTATATGCACACGTATACAATAGTATAGTTTACCTACATGTATATATGCACACGTATACAATAGTATAGATTACCTACATGTATATATGCACACGTATACAATAGTATAGATTACCTACATGTATATATGCACACGTATACAATAGTATAGTTTACCTACATGTATATATGCACATGTATACAATAGTATAGGATACCTAGATGTATATATGCACATGTATACCATAGTATGGTATATCTACATGTGTATATACACATGTATACAAAAGTATTGTATACCTGCATGTGCACATAAGTGGTACTTGATAAAATGACAAAAATGACTAACTCAGTGTAGAAAAGCACTGTTTTTCAAAATGGCATCTCCTCTAAGCAGAAGTAGAGTGTGAAACTTGATTTCGATGAGACAGGCCCTAACATTTACTTCTAACAAAACTCCATTTCAGGATAACTCCCAAATCATTCCTTACTCCCTAAGTAGTGTGTGTTTTCTACATCATATGTAGTGCACTATATAAGTAAACCACTTGGAATGCAACTAAAGCACAGCGAAAGCAATTATCCTCTTCTCCTTAACTGATTGAGTCAGGTGAATTGAGTTTATCTACCTCCACTGCAAGCAGAGCAGTTTGCTCAGGGGCTGTGGGTGTAGGTGACCTCCACCTGACTTCTGCTAACCGGTGAGCCACTTTTAGCTCCTTCTAAAAAAAATTTTAAAAAAAAAAGAAGAAAACATAAAATTCTCTTTTTCCTGTCTAATTGCTTGATATTAATGCGATTTTAAATTACGATTGCTTCCCACCTAAAATCTGTGTTTTGGTTTTTGATCTTTAACGACTTGTGGAGTTTAGAGTCAGAAACTAAACATTAATATGTATCCAGTAGATGGCGCTACAACACAGTCGCAGCTTCATCAACACTAGTAGGCAGCACGCTGCTGTTTTTTTTTTTTTTCTCCTCTGCGCGTGCTCGTGTGACGTATTTCCTGAGGAGCGGCGCGTGGACCGCCTCTCCGTCCAGCTCTAGTAGAGGATTCTCATATTTTTTTGTTTTTCTTGTGTTTGTTTGTTTGTTTATTTTGGCTGTTTATTTCCTCCTTGGTGACTTGAATATGTACGGACAGCAATGTTAGCGTTTGGTCTGAAAGGCGAGCCCGTGGAAGCGAGCCGTTACTCCAACGCTTCGTCGCCTAACGGAAAATGGATCCAAAGAAAGCTAGCTAGCTATGGCAAAGTTTGTGTGTGGTGCAGGAGATAGGTGTGTGTGTGTGTAGAGTTGGGAGTGAAGTAACGTGCCAAAGGACGAACCTGTCAGAAGATTTGGACCGCCAGAATAGCAAGAGCTTTGTGGTCTCTGTTGTTGTTTTCTATTAAGTCTTAACAACAACAACAGCAGCACCACACAGCTGTAACGTTTTTAACGGACGCGTTCAGCGTTTGTGACTGACGAGCTGAGCCTCACATGTGAAACATGACGCCGTGAGCAGAGAGCCACTCTGGTCTGAGCAGCTTCTCTGAGCTGCTGCTTCATTCCTCGCTTTTGCGTGGCACACTACTCTTGTTTTCTAAGCTGCTCCGACTGTTTTGATCCAGGAAACCCTGATTACAACCCAGACAGCAGTCTTATTTACATTTAAAGGCAGCGAGTTGCTTAAACTGGACTTGTAACTTACAGGAGCTCTGCCTTTTTATTATTATTATTATTATTATTATTATTAAATCAGAGGATCCAAACAGTAACACACTTTTCAACACATCAGGATCTGAATGACCAAATGTTGTCTAAGGTAAGATTTTATCCTCTTATTCTCTGAAAAGTAGTGCCTTCGAGTTTTAGTTTTTTTAAAATTTATTTAGTTTTTAATTTTTTTTTTATTATTTTCTTTATTTATTTTTGGACAGTTCACGCAGAGTTCTCCAACTCTTGCTAGCTGAAATGCATCCCAGGCGCCCACCCAGGACAGATTTATTTCATAAATATTAGCTTAATAAGTCTAGTGTTATTAATAGTAAGTCTACAATAATATATATTTTTTTTTTGTCGATTTTATTAGAGCTGTAGAGCTTTTCTGTTCCCGAACTTTCCGCTCTCAAAACACATAAGATCCAAGATGACATTATTTATAGTTTAATGTTTCATTTAATGAGGATGAGATTCAGTCCATTCTCTTCAAGGGAGCAGTCGCATAGATGAATAACTGTAGAGACTCAGTAATAAATGTAATCACTTTAACTGTGACTGAAACGAACAAACGAACAAAAAACACTGCTTTGGGAAGATAGTAGGACAGTTGTTCAGTTTGAAGCCTGAATAACTAAGAGGTTTGGGAAGCACATCAAAAATGAAGTATTTTTATAACAATATCCAAAATCAATTGTGACCCAATTGTAGTTTTTTTTTTTTTTGTAACTTGTGTATTGATTTAAATCACATCAGCACATACAAATGGAGTAAGAATGATAATTCAGTATGAATGTTTTGTTGATTGTTTTTGAAACCGTTGCACCCAGTTTTACTTCCAATCCTGGAATAAAGTTAAAAAACACACACACACACACACACTATATAGTATTCATACTTCCTGTAGAAATGGCAGTCCCTTTTATCTCCAGCTTTATTTATTTTTTGGTTCACACATCCCAACAACCGAAACAGACTGGATTTTTGTTTCTCACCTCCAGATCAGCTTAAGTGACTCTGATATAAGCTCTTGCCTTCTGTCTCGCCTCAAGCTTCCCAACAATACGGATTTGGACGTGTGTGTCAGTGCTTCTTACTAAATCGTGACTCACTGGGAATAGGAGTTTTCGTTGGAAAGAGGAGTTAGTTGCTGCTTGTTTTTCAACACTCCCGGAATCCCAGGCTTGTAGAAATTTGTGCTTTGGTACTCCTTGTAAGTCAGTGAAGCCTGTTGAAAGTGTTTGCAAGGCGTGTTTTGCTCTGTGCAAGCTCAGGTGATGTCACGCCAACGGGGTGTACTTTGAAATCAGTGTCAGCGTTCACTTTAAAAGCTTGTCTGTGAAGGACACCCTGTCTGTCTGCCTCTGTCTCGGGGTCCTATAGAAGTGAGTACTTTAATTTTGGCAAAATGTTATCTGCTTGCTTACTTTTGTATAAAGCAGCTTAGTAATGTAATAATTTTAATCTTGCTGATTACAGTTACTGCCAAATTTGTCAGTATGGTTTGCACTGGTATAGTATTGTATAATTACTACTGCTGCTGCTTTTGTTTTGGGAAGCATCTTATCCCAAATAACATTGTTTCACTTACAGAACTGTCATCTGGTCTGGGATTGCCTTCTCTGAGCAACTTTGTCCAAAGTACAGACTTCCAGGTTGGGAAGTGTAGAGCCTCCTCTCAAGTGGAACACAGAGAGGGTCCGTGATATTTTAACATGCTCGCCATAACAATATTGTGAGAGTGTGTTCAGTAAAGTTGATAGTTTGATCATGTTGTGTTTTAATATTTGGCTTTATGAATTCTCAGTACTGATTGGTCAGAAGGTGTTGGTTAATTTTTATTATACCACAGTGCGGTAGAATTCTTGAATCTAATTGGTCAGGACGTGTGTTTTTATTTTTTGTAGAACAGTACGGCTCGGAAAAAAGTTCCGGCTGTAACAGGAACGATAGGTTAATATTAATGCGCTCGTTCTAATACGTTGTTGTTACTGTAGTAACAGCTCATACGTAGGGACTCGTATGGTGGACACTGCACATAATCTACGACTAATAATAAACAGGTTTTAAAAATGTGGTGTTTAAAACAAGTAAATCGTATAATCGTTGGAGGAGACTTTTATTTAACATTTAACATTTATGGGAGGAGTCGTTTTTTGAGAGAGAGAAAAGTGCAAGGCAGGTGAAGGAATGATTGTTTATCGCAGCTATAATGTAGTGAGAACAGGAGCTAACTTGTCTTTTGAATGTTTCACAACGTTATATCTAATTATAAACTGTTAAAATGCACGGCATATTGTTCATTAATAAATTAAACTTTGTAATCGTTGGTAAATCGCTGCGGGATAAGCGGAATAACACAGTTCAGACCTTGCTGTTCTGTGGCTGTTATAAGGCATGCATTATTTTCATAGAACAGCACAGTCTGTTGCGTTATTCCTTACGTAACAGCAGCGCTGAGACTAGTGTCTGCTGCAAGACAAATTAAAGGTTACAGTATAAATTACAGGTGTATAGTAACGTTATACATTGTTGTTTCTGTATTAGCGTAATCATTCATTTAAGTAGCAGCGTTATCCTGTTCAGGGTTTGATGGATCCTGAGCCTGTCCTGGAAACATTGGACACGAGTTGGGAATACACCCTGGATGAGACGCCAGTCCTTTACAGGGCACCATACACACACATTCACACACGCCTAGGAGCAATTTAGTGTAGCCAGTCCATCTTGGGTGGTGGAAGGAAACCAGAGTCCCCAGAGGAAGCCCACATGAACACAGGGAGAAATCGTGTAACTCCACACAGACAGTAAATCTAGACCTGATAACAATAAAAGGGTGTTATTAAACTCAGAAAGTTGTACAATCATTGATGTTCTGAAGCTTTCTGTAAGGAGATGTTTAACATTCATGTCAGGAAGTTTTCTGTCCGTCTTCAGGACAGGAGTTTGCGCTTTACGGTTTATCAGCAGCATGACAAGCTGTGTTTTTTTTTTTTTTTTTTTTTTTTTTTTTTTTTTTTTTTTACAATTATTTGTAATATTTGGGGAAAAAAAGAAATGATTGTGTGGGAGTTAGGGGTTATATCTGCCATAA
>CM075013.1:8201388-8226087 GCA_037576675.1 Pangasius sanitwongsei | reverse complement strand
TTGTTGAAAATGGCTGTAATTCCTAAATGGTAAATGCCATATTTTTGTGGAACCTCTTAAAATAAAGCTGAAAGTCTCCACTTTGATCACATCTTGATTGTTTTATTTCAAATCCACTGTGGTGGCGTATAAAGGCAAAATCACAAAAACGCCATCATTGTCCAAATACTTCCGGACCTGACTGTATATATAAATAAATTGAAATAAATTTTACTTTAATTTTATATGTAAGGCACTTTTAACAGTGGTCACTGTCACAAAGCAGCCCTACAGAAATCTGGATATAGAGTTTAACTTAATATTTAAACTCCCTGAGACAACAAGAGGAAGAAACCTAAAAGGGAACCTGTCCTCATCTGGGTGACACCAGATAGTGTGATTATAAATAACTTCTCTTCCTTAACTGTATACTGTGGAGGCAAAAAGTGCTAGTTGTGTTAACAGGAACTTGAGTATGAGCAACATTGTCGTGTCAAACTGGAAAAGTTAAAACTCTAGACTTAGTCATCAAGTGTTCAGTGATGTAGACTTGAATGTAAACTGTTCTTAGAAACTGCAGTCTTTAATCCATCCGAGGAAGAGCATTCACCGCTCTCTTTAGGGAGAACAGTGCACACCTTTCAGTTCTCAAAGTTCAGGCTAGCAGTTACAGCGAGCGTGGCCATGAAAAATGAGGTACCGTGAGTTGCGTGTGCACACGTGAATCTTTGAGCATGAAGTGAGTGTGTAGAGAAACTGTCACGTCTGAGAGAACTTCGTTGTGGAGAGAACTGAGACACACATTTCCTTAAAGTAAAGGAGCTGTAGACGAAAGTGAAAAAATGTTTTTTAAATATTCCGGCAGTGTGTGCTTTAAATAAAAATTAGAACAAGTTCAATTGAAAATGTGTTTCTTGCTACCACCTTTTGGCAATTTGTTATTAATAATAATAATAATCCTCATCCACAGTTTTGCTTGTATTATTTTAGTATAAGTGCTGCATCACGGGCATGCTTATGTGGGTTTGTAAAAGTGAACTCTCTTTGTCAGAGGCTGTTGATGTTCTTCTTTTGAGAGCAAATTACCCTGAATTAATTATTTGGAATGTTAATGTGTGAATTCCTTTTGCTAGGAGCATGTGAACATTGATGAATGTTCATCAGCTCTGTCCTCCAGCCAACAGTTATATTAAATTCCTGAAAGCTATAGAGTGTTACTTTATTATGAAATGATTTTGGCTGAATATGAAGTTGCACAGCTTGTCGTGCATTACCTGATGAATGATCTGTTATACAAAAGCATACAGCTAAATTTCATACCGAGCCTGAACATGCATGCTAGTCTAAATGAGCAATATCTGGATAGATCTTGTCCCCTATAAGAGATTTGTCAGTTCCATAACAAGGCATGTTTGCGTAGTTTTTCAGCTTTCCCCAGTATTGCCTGGAAAAAGTTAATGTTTATGCACTACTGCATGTTTTATCACTCGATTAGCCTTGAGAGTCAGAATGTTCTGAAGCGGAAGCTTGATGTCCCTCGATGTCCCAGCATCTGTTGAACCGTGTAGTCCTTCAGCGTGGGCCACGTGAAGGCCGCAGAATCCATCAGGCGAGGCTGATGTCTTAATAAAATGTTGAGCCCCCTCTCCAAACCTCCATTTCTCCAACCAGCTCTTCCCTAATAAAATCTCTCATTAAGAAAATCGAGTCAGGCCACGCAGGCCGTGGAAGCGAGGCGTCCATAAGCACTCGCAGAATGATGTAATGTAACGAATGCAATGATTTGATGATGATAATGAAAGCCGTTGTAATTAGATTTATGATGGATGCATTTTAAATGTACTGGAGTGCACGAATCCTTTCGTGCGGGAGAAGGGGTGGAAAGCATCCAGGTATAGCATCGTTCGTTTCGTGACTTTAATTTAATCAGGTTTATATTGGTGCCACAAACAGGACAGACACCTACGGTCTGTTTTCTTAGTTCTTTGGTTTGTGTTTAAGGTTGTTTTACATGTGCTCTTAAAAACAAGGGCTTAAGTTCCCAGGAAGGCATCTGTTAAATTTGTGCAGCTGGGAAACCAGGTCATTGCAGGTGACGTGTTCGTGCAGAGAAAGCCAGATCACAGCTGCAGCTGATGCTTTTTCAGGCACATTATTGACCTTGGACCATTTTCTTCTTCTGTTATAAAGGTACAAAATATGGATATGCCAGAGATGGTATGCAAAATATGGTATGTCATACTGCACCAAATACAGACATTAAGTCAAAGATTTGGCAAGTTGCTTAATTCCACCACATTTTATGAAGCACAGCAGTCTGCTTTTGCAAATATTTGATGACAGAGTAAGTTTACGAGAACTTGATCTTTGTCAGGGTTCATTCGAGACCATCAGTCTACATGAGTGTTTGCTTTTTGTTCCAGTAGATACAGTTCCTGTACTGTTGCTCAGTCCTGACCCACATATGTTCACTGTGATTGTCAAAACACTACTTTTCATATAGCTTTTCATCTCCTGCTGATGTACTTTGTTAATTTAATTGGAAACATGGGTATTTTTTAATAAATACTTGTTATTACAGCAGTGTCATCGCTGAATGGAGTTTTATGTTGCCAGATGTTGGATTAATCATCATGCTCCACCTTGAAAAGGAAGACTTCAAAGTAATGTCTATAAAATGTTGGAACCGTACTGTGTTTCTTTTCTCTTCTCCCCTTTTTTTTTTTAATCATTTTTTTTACTCTCTGGTGAGAGTCACAAGGCAGTCTTATTAGAAAAGGTCAGCAGATTTCTGAACTGCTTTGTTTGAGCAGTTAAGCCTTTTTTTTTTTTTTATATATGTAAAGAATACAAGTTATCTAGGATGTTTGGCTTCCTTGCTTTCTGCCCTGCTGTTAAATGCTTCTTACCATTACTTGCCGTCCCAATTTGATCGACCTGTGTGATCTTGTGTGATTTTATATATATATATATATATATATATAATTTTTTTTTTTTTTTTTTTGGATTCCATCTCAAGTCAGAATGTAGCTTGTTAGCTGTAGCTCACTCCATGAGGCTGATACTTTAGGATCATGACCTCAGCTGTGCACTGGTGCGATTTAATGTCATGCTTTTCATCTTTTGAGTTCTGAATTTGGCCTCTTCTGGTTTTGTAACTTAAAAGCTTGAAAGAAACCGTGGCAGAGAAACAAGGCAAACTTGTTTCTCTACTGTCACTCACTATGTAGCGCTTTACCTGCAGTGCTTAGCTAAAGTGTAGTTGTTGTCTTGTGCCTTCAACATTAGTTTTCATATTTTATACACTTTTTGATGTTACCATTATTCAGTTAGCAGATTGCAAGCAAGTCAGAATCCAGACCCACTTTTGTGTTAGTTGCTGTATGTAACATCTTTTCCCTGGAATAGAAAGTGTGTGCACAGAAATTTTCTTGTCTGCATCTTGCATAAAACAGATAAACAACAGCTTTCCCCCATACACATGCACACTCTGCTTTCTACCTTAGATAATGTTTTGTGTAAGGACTATATTGAGTTTTTTGGCAGGACTATGCACCATTCCTCTTCAGGGTTAGGAGGTCTTGAGTCCCTTTACAGAGATGAGGTGTTTGGTTAGGGCCCTTTTTTAATGCCTTCTAAGTGACTTCTCAACCTTCTGTTCACTTGTATGCAGCAGCCTTGCCTGCTGGTCATTCACTGTGGGCTGGAATTAATCACAAAGCATACTGACCTTTGGTCTTGTTTTGCTAAACAATAGTGTTTACCTGATTTTGTGTTTGTAGGTAGAAAGTTGTCATTCACACTCAGAAGTTTGGTGTATCTATGGATTTCTTTTCATCTTTTGTCTCTTGCCATATGTAATTAGTTTAGTCTTGTATTATTATTATTATTAGCATGCAAAGAATTTTTTTGACATGTTTGGGTGCGTTTTGTTCTGCAGTCATAGTTTGTCATGGCGCTTGTTCATCTCACTTGCTTATTTCCTGTTGCGTGCATGCTGTACCGCCACCAAATGCTTATCGGGAAGCTCCTTCCATTTTGGTAGAAAATGGCTGTACCACACCATGGCTGCTTTCAGAGCTTTGGCAGAGAAACAGAGCTTCGCTCGTGTCCTCCAGCACAATGTTCATACCGCAACAGCACAATGTTTAGCCTGAACCTCCCCTTATTTTTGTTTTCCATGAATAGTATGTGCTCTGAAGCATTTACAAATGAGGCAGACTTGCAAGAAAACTGTAACCACATTTCCCACTGTGTTTTTTCCCCTCCAACAGAAGCGGTCACACTGTTGATATACAAGTGAGTTTTCACCTCTCTTAGCTTACAGAAAGTATTCTGCCTGAAATAGAGATTTTGTGGATAAGGTAAAAGAACTGCCTCTAGACAGGAAATGACAACACTAGAACAGGTCAAAATAACATTTAAAAAATGTTGTATAGCCTTGTAGGCCTGTGTTCGTGTGTGTGTGCACGTGTGTGCACATCTTAGGCATTTCAAAAGCTTAAGTACTCTACAGAGAAAATTACTGACTAGTTAGGGATTTGTTTATTTGCTCATTTATTTAATGCTTATTTATGCAATTAGCCAATCAGCCAATCATGTTGTACCACGGCAGTGCATAAAATCACGCAAATACAGGCTAAGAGCTTCAGTTCGAACATCAGAATGAGGAAAAAAATGTGATCACAATGACTTTGACTGTGACATGTATGTTGATGCCAGACGAGCTGGTTTGAGTATTTCAGAAACCGCTGATTTCCTCAGATTTCCATGTGCAGAATGGTGTGAAAAACTAAAGACATCCAGTGAACTGCAGTTTTGTGGACAGAAACCCGTTGTTAATGAGAGAGGTCAAAGGAGAATAGCCAGGCTGGTTTGAGCTGAAGAAGTGTACAGTAACATAAACAACCACTCTTTAAAACCATGGTGAGTAGAAAAGCATCTCCGAATGCACACTGAACCTTGAGGCTGATGGGCTGCAGCGACAGAAGATTGCGTTTTTTTTGGTTTTTTTTTTCTTTTCTTTTTCTTTTTCTTTTTCTTTTCCTGTCAGCCCAGAACAGGAATCTGAGGCTACATTGAGCACAGGCTCACTGAAACTGACCAGTTGAAGATGGGGAGAAACATTGTCTGGTCTCGAACTGCACTGAAAGGATAAACGTCATTCTTTCAAAAGATGTTTCCTCAATTTTGATAAAAGTGGTGGAGAGCACCGACATGTCGCTAAAAAAAATAGTCTCCTATCTGTGTTCATGTGGGAGATCTGGCGAGTGTGAAGACCATATCATATGATTTGCATCATTTTCATACTCCTCAAACAGTTCAGTGAGCTCTCGTGCCCTGTGCGTGGGGGCGGTGTCACCCTGGAAGAGAGATTTGCATTGACTCTTCCCTCTAAAGGGACAAGTGGACTCGAACCACAGCAGCAAAATGCTTCCCACGGCATATCAGAGCCACCCTTTTTCCTTTTATTTGTCTCCAGTCTCTGTGTGTGTATACGCTACATAAAATATAATTCTATACATGCGTAGACAGGATTTTTTTATTTAATGTTTGTGCCGTCTTGCTCGTTAGACATTTTGTGTTCACATTTGTTTTGCACTGCAATAGCACTGCATTCTTGCCTGTTTGTCTTGCCCATTTTAAAGAAAAGAAAACATTCCCCACAAGATAAACATCAGCGTATGAAGGTTTTGCAACTGTACATTCCACTGCAAGAGAAATGTTGTAACTGCTGTGCTCCATTTGTTTCAATGACTTTTTTTTTTTTTTTTTTTTTTTTTCTAACAAGTCTGAGCCCGAGAGTCTCTCTTAAAAATCAGGCAACAACACAGCTGTCTACTGTCAACATTTTCTAAGAAATGCTCAATTTCTGCTTTTTTTTTTTTTTTTTTTCCCCCCCTCTCTTTCTCTTCCACCCCTCACCTTCTTTCCCTGCGTGCCCTGCTTCACAGCTGTCTGTCCACCAATCACAGAGCTTGTGCATATTTACAGTGAAAACCGGTGAGGTGCTGATGCAGAGCTGATGGTTGCTTTGTACAGAAAGAGGGGGTGTGGGGGCCGTGTTTGTCTTTGCAAAGCACAGAGGATGCCTCTCTGAGCAGCAGTATTGTTCTGCTCAGTCTGAATGCAAAGAAGCTTTTGTCACTAGATATCAGTAATTATCTGCATGTTGTACCGAACAGAAAGCGAATTATTTATTGAACACCCTGTCCAAGACATTCAAGTTTTCTTTGCTCTAAACTTCAGCATTAGAGCTTGTGACCTTGAGCTTGTCAAGGGGAACAAAAACTCCAATACAATTGTTAATTTCTACTCACAAGCTGCCAATTATTGTCACCTTTGGCCTATAGTTGAAATTTTCGAACTAAAGTTCGCAAGTTACAAGTAAAAGTTTGCTTACAAGTAAAATTGCTTCCTTACTATTACCTTTTGATGCTCACCCATTAGAGAATAAGTAATAGCTGTCAATAATTTTATGTGCTTAGGTTTTGTTTTTTAGTGGAGCTGGGAGTATAGACAAATATTACTTAGTCTAATCATCTTTGAAACATTTGTTTTTGTAGTCAAGATTTCTTTACACAAGCCAAGTCATCTGTTTACTAATAAAATCATAAAGAGGGAAAAAAGTGTGAAAACGCTCTCTCTCTCTTCCGACCTCATGTTTCTAACCCCTCTAGCTTGTCTCTGGTCTAATGAGCTGCCTTCAGTGAAGTCATTTACATAAATGCATGTGATTCTGGAGTCAGTGAACTACAGCCAGTATTTTTTTTTTCATTTTTATTTGAAATACCCTGCTACAGTATCTTTTTTTTTTTTTTTTTTTTTTTTCTTTTTTTTTTTTTCTTTTCCAACATGATGATTCACAAACCAAACCAAAACCTTCACTCTTTGAGTTACAGGTGGACTGCTCTGGTTTTAAATATGTTTCTAAGCCATTGCTGGTGTAAATGTGGATTTGAAAAATGTTTCCGTCTGATGCACTGAATACACTGTATTTAATGCTGTTACATATTTGGCGTCAAACAAGTTTGCGTGTGAACACGGGAACACGGCTCGTTTTAAAGCCTGCTTCCAGTGTGCCTCTGAACTTCCACATACCTTGGCAACAGAAGTTTGAGAGTCTCAGCTCAGGTACTAGGAGAAAGTCTGTGGCTGATTAGTATGCCTAGAGACCTGATCTGAAACCTGCATTATATCAGAAGTGGAAAAAGAAAGATCAGTGCAGTTTGCATTTAGGCTCAACTCAGATGTCGCATATTTGCAAGGCAAAATCTGTGCTTGGCTGTTGTAGGAGCGATGTATATTATCAGGGGCCAGGTATGTCATTCATATGAACACAAATATTTATCCATTCTTTTACATGCTATAAGTTTGAGGTTAAATTTTCTTTTCAAACGGTAAAGGGAACATGGCATTTTTATCATGATGATTGCAAAGCCGACCTTGCAAAAGTGCTTACGTTCCAGAACTGACTGGCTGATCTCAAGCTTGAAAAAAATGTGAATCAAGTCGAAATTCTTCAAATGTGAGTCACTAGATTTATTGTGTAGATAGGAGTTTCTTCAAGGCTGGATGTCGCAACCACACTGACCATGGTTGGGATTGAGAATGCACTTGAAATATTTTAGCTTTGCTGAAGTGCATGCTTCAAGGTTAATGTCAGACCTGGAACAGAAACCCCAACATGTCCGTTCCACTAGTGTAAGTGTGCAGCTGTTTACAAATGCCTCATTCGATGACCTTTAATATGGTGCCGATTTAAACCCACAAGCGATGGGAATGCTTTAAATGGCGCCATTACTCTCAAACAAAACCTTTAATGTCTTTTGCCGGGAAAAGAGGTAATGAAAGGTGATTAAAATGACACATTTATGATTTTTACCATAATGGACACCTAGTTCATTAAAGGAATAATTATTCCCTAACGTACACGATTTCAGTTGGATAAGACATGTTTAGTTTCTATGGTTGGCTTTATTAGTTTAGCATTGCAACTTATTATTAATATTAACCTAATATTATCACTGTGCATGCCCAATTCATACTTGCTTTAAGCTACTGAACAACGTGTCAGGTTATTCAGTATCTGTAGGGCTCACTGCTCTCTAGAATATACACTCGTCAGCCACTTCAATAAGAACACATGCACCCCTGCTCGTTCATTCAGTTATCCAATGAGCCATGTGACATCAGTGCAGGGCATAAAATCATGCAGATGCAGGTCAAGAGCTTCAGCTGGTTTGAGTGTTTCAGAACTACTGATCTCCTGGGAATTTCATGCACAACCATCTCTAGATTTTACACAGAATGGTGCAGAAAACAAAAAATAAAAATCCAGTGGGAAGCAGTTCTGCAGGTGGAAATGCTTTGTTAGACTTGTTTTGGCTGACAGGAAGGCTGTAGTAACTCAAATAACCACTCTTTACAACAGTGGTGAGCAGAAAAGCATCTCGGAACACACAACAGCATGGCCCTTGATTCAGGTGGGCTGGTGAGTGTGTGTGAACTATTCTATCGAAATGTTGCATAGCTTCAAGTCAGAGTAACTTTTGCCCAACACATCTGACTCTGGTAGCAGGTGTGGCCCAAGTCTGAACTCAGTTTTATATATTTAATGTTTTCGAAAGCAGACTTATTACTGGATTTGTGCATGTGTTTTGAGTCATGTGTTGTGAACAGTGGTGGGACTAACTAAATTAACAAAGTTTACCCACCAAGCATGTCCTGGCTGAAATATATTCTGCAGAAACTTGTGAAGTTTTTTATTAAATCATTTTATATTCAGTTGAGTTGAGCAAGGTATTTTTGGGCTGTCCTCAAATTAATCTCGTTAGCTGGCTACAGCATGAATTCAGCCCCGGGTCCTTATCATTTTCCAGCAGATTCCAGTGAGACGTTTGAATTATTTTTTTTTGTGATGTGGAAAAAGTACAGTGACCCAAATGGGGATGGATTTGTTCCAGAAAGCTATGTGAGCTGTTGTTTTGAAGCTTCAGTTTTAGTCTTTGTTTTCGCCCCGGCAGAGAGCTGTAAAACAGCTCTGTAGAACAATAGAAAAGATGATAACTTGAGTTGAAGTTATTAAGAGAGATCCAGTGTGTCAGCACACAGAGTGACAGGTATGAGCAGTTTCATCAAACATTCCACTGAGAGACAAGCTGACAGTTGTTGGGCATGCCAGTTTGTGCGTAGGTCAGAGCTGCCATCTGATGTAAATGTTTGTGGCATGACCTCCTTAACACCTGAACAAAAACATTCCTTCAGTGATTTCCAAAGAGCAGCCTAGCTGATGCTGCAAGTGGCCATCTCTGAGCCTATAGCGGGGTGAAACCATGAACATTTAAACGTTATGGTTACCTCCCCATCCTCCAGTGTAATAATACCCAACTTCCTCAAAGAGTGTGCGTGAATGATTGGTCCAGTTAATGGAGTTGAACGCCACACAGGTCAAAAAGGCCAATAACCAAACTCAGATGTGTTTAAAGTACAAGCCTTACATCCCCCTCATCAAGCTTCACCAGCCTCCACCCAAAAAAACACTTTTAGCTGATCAGTAATGTCTAGAATGACCTGAGTGAGTAAAATTTCATTTGTAATCATGTTTGCAGAAGCCTTGGTGTAATTTGTCACCAGCAGGTCCTTATGTCTACTAAATCATCGGGTAAAGGTTAAAAGAAAGGATTAACTGCTCAGAACGATCGAGTACTTAGATGTGGCCAGGGTACACTGAAGCGCTCAGGCTTTTACTTAAGCAATTAGAACTGGCTTTAAAGATGATTTAATAAGTCCAGGTGGGTGGTGTTCACTTGTCTCTGGCGCGTACACTCTGTTGGAGAATGAAACCTGAATTGCTCTGTAGGGTTAGAGCAAATGTCACTTAACAAGAATAAAGACATGGAATTATAATTGTGTTAGTTGTGTTTTGTTTATTTTTATAGCTGGGCTGTGACTTCATGGTACAACTAATTTTTTTTTTGCTATAAAAACAATTAAGAGAGGCTTAATGGCTTTGAGTTTGGAACAGCAGTGTGACAGTAGCCAGGGTAATGCATGGTGGTGCTCTTTTTTTAAACCAATTACATGTCATTATAGTATTACTGTAATAACATTACTAGATAAGTTTGTTTTATTAATACATATGAAAATAAGTACAAGTAAAAGTTCTTGTGCATATGTCCCAGGTTTTTTTCCCCCCCCTTTCTTTCCTCCATTAAAGGTTAGTGTGGTTAAATTGGTATTTTTACAATCATTATTGTTGGTCTTGCTGCCATACAAATCTTATTCCCTCTCTGTTTGAGCGTGAAGGCCTAGCAAGGCTGCACTATTTGCATTTTAAATGGCAACACTGATGTAGAGAGATTAGTTATACATTTGTTTTTTTGTATTAATCTCAGCCAGATGTCAGGGAATCATATCAGTGCTTGCTGTTCAGTATGAGAAATGTGATTCAGACATCATCCACTTTTTTTTTTTTTTTTTTTAAATTATAAAAGTTCCTTCTAAAAGATATTGTACTTGGCCCACATTGCTTGGTGCTGTTTATTTTCCAGGTCCGTGTCTACAAGTCTCAGTGATATTCGTCTTTTTTTGTGCAGTATGAAGATGTTCGGTGTGGGTCTTGCTGCCCCTGTGACCTACAGATGTACTTCTCCACCTAGTCAGCACTGCAAGCTGTGTGTTACCTTGGTGGCTTCTCTTTGCTATCTCCATTTCATTGAGTTGTAGGAATCCAGCCACCACACCTGATGTCTTACCGTGTTCCCGTCAGTGTTCTTCACATTCACAGGAATTTTTCGGCTCGGGTTATCTAGAAATGGTGCCAGCTATGCAGCTACACAGGTTAGCTTATCGTCGAAATGCAGCTAATGAAGTTATTAACAGTGTGGAGCTTGAATCCCTGCTGTCCTATACAGTTTGAGGCCTGGGGCATTTCTAAATGCAGTTAAGCTTGTTGACATTAGAAGAAAAATGTCATAATGTGTTTTCATCTTTGCCGTGACGGCCTGGCCAGTCAAGTATGAGTGGGTAGAGTTTCCTTTAAGTGGGTTGTTTTTTGTCTGGGAAAGCCCTTCACATGGTGACATTTTGACATTTTCTGTCAAAATGAGAGAGAGAGAGAGAGAGAGAGAGAGAGAGAGAGAGAGAGAGAGAGAGATTGCGAGTGTGCATCTCTATCTGATTACAACCAAAATTGATTTAGGCTTGTGTGTCCATTTCGCTATGTCTTGTAGCTATGCAACAACTTGATCAAAGCCTGATCTTGAGTGTGAGTAAATCAAACTTAGTGTAGCTAGCAAAGTTTTAGACATTTTTAGACAAACAGACTGTTCCTTACCAAAAAAAATTATCTGCAAGAATATTATGAGGTGAATTAAAACCTTCCTGAAATATATTTGTGATTCTTGAAGTTAAGAAGAAAAATAGAAAATCATAATTTTTTTTTGTGTGTGTTTTTTGACTGTCAGAATTCAGTCACAACAATAGGTCTGATGGTTTTTTCCCAGAGTGACAGAAATATATATATATATTTTTTTTAAATAATTGTTTGTTTATGCTACTCCCATGGAGACATGAATGAATTTGCAGCTCTTGCCATATATGCGGTGAGCCTTAAAGGAAGGGAGGCATTTTGCACTGTGTATGTCTCAGCTGTCTAGTCTGGACTTGTCATGTTATGGAAGGAATTTTTTTTTTTTTTTTTTTTTTTTTTTTTTTTTTTTTAAATAAACAAAGTGTTTTATTGTCTGTGTTAGAATGTTGACACCTAAACTCTTTGACACTAATAGAGGCAGGTAAAGGAGAGGGCAAGGAGCTGTCTTTCGGTAATGTCTGTGAAGAACGTTCAGCTCAAGGGTGACTTGGCAGCAGTGAGTCTGACCACAGTCTCAGTCAGGAAGTGGTGTGGAGTTAAAACTGGAGCACCTCAACAAGCCAAGTACCCATCTCCTTGTTGTACTGGGACCCAGGCCAGCCATCTCTGCTCAGAGTGTCCTGGTGTTTGGCATTCTGCCCTTGACAGACATCCAGCTTTTCTCGTACACGGCGCAAAACCACATAGCTAGCAATTACAGTGTCTTGGAAATAGCTGAGCTATGCAATGACAGTGTGGATTCGACAACCCCACTGGTTGTCTGCTGGTTGTCTGCCTCTTCTATAACACAGTGCTGGCAAGCTTGGCCTCTGCTGTCCTGCTAAAACTGCCCTTGACAGACTTGCTATCACTAAAACTGTTGGCAGGAGAGATATGAGCCATCCATCATCTAAATTTTTTCAGGTTTCCTATAGGAGACTTTTTTTTTTTTTCTTTTTTAATAGTTTTTAAAAACTTGTGTTGGCCCTGTCAGTGTGCCTTGCTAACACAGTATACCAAATTTCCTGTCAGATGCCTAGTCACGTTATACTTAGTGATGGGGCGCTTCATCAGTTACAGAGGGAAGTGCAGTGTTCCAGTCATTGGGGGTGGGTGGTAGAGCACTCCAGTGATGCAGCACAGGCCTGGCAAGTCACCTGGAGCACTCAGCAAAATGTTTCCAGTTGTAAATTAGGTGGCTTTTGATTACAAGACCACTGTATGCAAAGGTAGCTCAGAGTTCAGTAGGAGTGCTTTTGAGCATTTCTATAGACAGAGATAAGCTTGTATGGTGATTATTTTTCCCCTGCTTGAAGTTTACTATGAAAAAAAAATCACAGTTAACTATTTAATCACCTAGATCTGATAGGCTATAAAGATAGGAAAATGATCATTTCCACCATTTCATGTTTAAGGGAAATACGGGAGGGTGAAAAATGTTAGAGGCTTTGCAGTCGGGAACTGCTTGCTGGCAGTGGCGATTGCAAAAACTCAACTGGATGGTGGATTTTTATGTGGTTCTGCAGTTAAAAAAATAAACGTAACAGTATATTTTTGATGTAATTATTTCAGAAATCTGTTTTGTAATGTCCACATAGCTGACATTTTTCACAGTTCATTTGCTGCTCAAAACACTGGAATAAGTTAATATTGGAGAGCTCAAAAGACAGATCATTCAAGACTGGCATGCTGATTGGCTCACTGTTTCATTAGCATGAAAAAGACTTCTCTTTTGCTGTGTTTGTGTGATACTAATACTAGTGTACTCTGTTCAGTTGCAGAGCGCTTGCGTAGTGTGTAAAAGTTGGCAGGTCTGTTAACATAATATAATAATGTGTGGGAGCAAGTAAATATTTATCACACAAGCCTAGACAGATGTCATTTTAACAGGGTTCAGTCTGATCTTATAAAAATGTCCCGCTCGCTGAAAAGCAGAAGCCAGAAACCCAGCAACAATAGTTTGAGTAACAGAATTAAGCTTGCACTTCATTACACCGCATTAACGCAAGCTTATTGCTTTATCTGACTTAGCTGTCCCTTTACAGTGTTATTTATTTGCAACGATGTGCAGTATTATATAGATTTATATACTGTTTATAAACATAATGAGCAGATGAACTATTCTAAAGGAAACACTGTTTTTTTTTTTTGTTTTGTTTTTTTCCCCTGTCTTTTTTTTTTTTTTTGAAGTGCTCATTTTCTCAGGTCCTTCCACTTGATAACTGAGAGCTACGGTTAAATGCACCTGGAAAAGGGTAGCAGTTTCCTGTGGCCTGTTTCTGCACGTATTGACAAACGGTTCTATTGAGACATGCTTCAAAACTGGCCTCGTGTTGTTCTCATTGCAAAATGTGGTCATTAGTGCCTCCCCAGTTGACTGGTATGATTGCGTGTGTGCAGAACTGCTGATAGGGGTAATATGTCTCTTCCTTTTTCTCCTGATGAATTCTTCAGAGCTTTGTTTTTATTTATTCACTCGTCTAATCAACTCACCCGAGGTTTGACTGAAATAACGTGAGTCTTAATGAGCGCGCTTTTTTTTTTGTTTGTTTGTTTTGTTTATTATTTATTTATTTATTTATTTATAAATATTTGGTTCTTCTGAGAAATTTGCACCTGCTCACTTGTGGTCATTACAATAAAATGCAAATAGAAATGAGTGTGTTGTTAATTTTTCAGCTAGATTTTTTAGATTTCAGTGATTTGACCATACAATACTGGGGTCTCTGTAGAAGTAAGTTCTGTGTTCTGTTATTTCTTTTACATTTTATTAATTTGGCAGACATTTATCCAAAGCAGCTTACACTTGAGACCGGATACAATTTGAGAATACACCGAGCAGTTGCGGTTTAAGGGCCGAACAGTGGCTCTTTGTTATTACTGAGATTTGAACTTGCACACTTCAGATCACAAGCTCGAACACTCAGTGTACTCTGGGTACTGATGAGCCATATTGATCTTTCCTTGTGCCTGACATTGCTGTTCCACTCAGTGGTGAGTTGGCAGCTTTGCAGAATAACTAAGCATCAGATTTGGAATAGTCATTGGACGAGTGCTCCACCCTAAACGCGTTTTTCAGTTTCTCTGATTGAGAAGTACAGCACATAATAAGTGGCAGCGTTCTATTGCACACATACAGACATGCGTATACTAGGACACAGCATGCTTGCATGTGGCTAAATTTTAAAGTATATCTACTAAATATTATGGTTGCATCCTAAAACATATTTAAAGATCACCCTACATAGAAAGCGAAGAATGATTTTAATGTTTATGCAAATTTTTTAACTGCTGTCAGAAGGAAAAAGACTGATCGAAGAGCTAAGTATTCCCTTTAAGTGCAACCAAAGTAGCTGCATCAGGCTAACTGCACATCTGTAAGTCTTACACTTTCTGAATCTATAGATACCTTGTAGATGTAATATATAATAGTAGACCTTCATTTATGGAGGGATATGGATTAAGTACCAGTTGAGATACCATGCAATGCTGTTTTCATACAAACTTTTGTAAAATCTTTAATCCATAGGATAATTTTTTCAACAATGTTTCTAATAGACCCTTTCAGATTCAGCTGATCTTAGGCAGTTCTACTCCAGATGTTGAGCAGCAGTGCTAATAGCATGTGTTCTGCCTTGAGGCCAGATGTGTCTCTGGGTTAACCACCTGCACGGGTTTCCCGTAGTGAAGATTGTCTAAATTATCCTTACTGGGAATGTCCGAGACTTTACTCGGCAGTTCCTGATATGACTTTGTCTGATTCACTGCTTGTGCTTTGTGCTGCTTAACATTCTCCCTCCCCACTCCTTTCTTAGGAATGTAGGTGGTGTTACTTGGTTGAAGCAAAGATTGCAGTAGCCTTTTGCTACGAGTTTAATGCCTAAAAAAAAAAAAAAAAAACTGTAAATACCAACACTTTAACATTCCCTAATGACTTAAGCTGAGTCCTTAAGCTACAGAATTGGAAGCCCCCCCCCCCCCCTTTTCCTATACTGCTGAAGTAAACTACATTTCCATCAAATCTGTGCTCTTGTGAATCAGTACTGAGTTTTCTTAGGCAGATTAGAAAACATGAAAACTTCTGCTAGAGACCGAATCGCAGAATTCAGTCCTAGAATATTACACTTCATGTGAACCACAGGAACAAACCTTTAGCAGAAGCTCCCACGCACTTGTACAACATCTGGGGTAGGGCGTGCATGACTTGGTTTCTCATGCTTTCTCACTCTGCCATTTTGAGTCATTTCTCAGCAAGCAGAAGAAAAGTGTGAAGGACTCATTATCCATCCACTGCGCCTGTTTCTGATCAGTTGTATGCATCGACGCAACAGCCTATTGAACTGTACCCTGCTTTTATTATAGTCTTTTTACTGCAGTCTTTTATCTACTAGCTTTGAAACCATGCAGCAGTTTGAATTGCTTTCGTCCTTAGACCACCTGCAATGGAAAACGAGAGTAGCTCCACCGCTCTCTCTTTTTAGGATTCAGGTTGTTCCAGTATTGCTATCAGTGGCTATCATTGTCTCTGTGGACTGTGTGGAATCCCTGTGGGAGACCTATGGAGTTTTATACTGTAGGCCTAAAATACGAGACTATAATTATAAAATGAACATTAAAAAATGGAAAAAGTCTCATTAACAGCTATTCCTGTATGCTCGTATGACTGACATTAGCCTGATTAGCCAGGGAAATTTTCAGGGCGGTGCTGCCAGAAGAAATGCAAAGTAAAGAAATACAAAGTACTCTCTGCTTTAGCTTTTTATATTTTTTTTAGTGTGTATGTACTAGTAACAATGGTTAATACTGCGTGTATACCCATAGTTCATGTGCACATGTCTTTGCAGAATTTTCCTGGATATCTAGTTTTGTTAGTTTTGAAAAGCATGAGCTTCAGCTTTCAGTAACCTTGTAACTGGCTCTTTCTGATGATGATAATCAATGATGAAGGTAACACCCTTAACACACTCACCTTTTTTTAATTTTTAAATTAGCTCCCATCTGGACTCCTTCTATTACTGAAGCAGCCACGATGAGTCTCTTTGGTTTGTGTGGGCGGAGAAAAATGAGCGACGAGCATTATAATGTGGGATTTAGGATTAGCAGTTCTTTTCACACTTTTGGTAAAGCAGAACTTTTCTCGAAAGTTTGCACAGGGATTGAAAGACTTCTGAGGTGGTTGCGTGGAGGTGTCACTATGTGTCTAGTGTGTTAATTAGTGACTCGTGAATTAAAATGATTATTAGTCACAGTAGTAGCAGTATTTGGAACAATTAAGCACCTGGCAATCTGGCATGCTCTGTGGTATGTATAAAATGCTGAGTTAGGCCCAGCTTACCTCCGTTTTGGATCAGGATCGCACACGTGATTTTGTAACGTGCCCAGATTACGAACTCATTCGAAGAGTGCTCAGCTGGCTGGGTTTCAGTAAGAACAGTGACATCTACTTTTCCACGGGATCCGTGGGAAAGGCATCAGTATATAGGGTTGTAATGGTGGTTGAACGCACACATTCAATGAGCCTGATGTTTGTGCATTAGTGCAGAATGGGAGATAAAACCGTTTGTGGCTGAGAATGTCCAGGTGTAAGGTGGCCCAGCACCAATATAAGATACCTTATGTTAGCTTGCTTTCAATCTCTCACCCACCCGTATATAATGATTAATGCATTAGTTATTTATTTAGTTCTTTTTTTTTTTTTTTTAATCGGGCCTTTTACTTTAAAAAAAAAAAATGTATTTAAATACTTAATAATGGTTACAATACATTATTATTATTATTATTATTATTAATAATAATAATTTATGTATTCGTTTTAATTTTCCCCCCATTTTTGCTGTTTTCTTTTTGGTGCAAGTTCATTTGACAAGCCATTCTGGAAAGAAAGAAACTGCACCATAGATATGTTGTGCTATCGAGTCACTTGATCATGTTGAGCACAAATCCTCTACAGACTAACTCCAGGGAAGCACCGACAGATTTCTGTAGTTTATCGATAACACCCAAGGTGGAGAAAATGTAGAACTCTGTTTTCATTGGTTGAAATCACCGACGTCACGTCGTCAGCGTGCTTGCGCTCATTGTAATTTTAAGTGAGTTTCGAATGTATTCAGACTCCATCTATCAAGGCTGCTGACCTGGTTGCTGTAATTTCTTATTCGATAATGTTTTTACAGTTTAATTTCATGTTGTAGTATTATGTGCATGAGCACCAGAATATGATACTCATTGTACTACAAACTGAGATTTAGGATAAGACCCAGGTGATCCAGAAGCTGGCTGAACAATTTCCAGTCAGACTTTGTTATGGCTAAAGTAGGCTTGCGCAATATAACAACTTGAGACACTTATTAGTTATAGTGCTTAGGGTGTAACAATACACTCCGCTCACAATTGAATTATTTAACAATAGTAATATTGTAAATAAAATGTACTACAAGTTCACCATATCTTAAAAATAAATAAATACATTTATAAATTCTCCCAGAAATGTACAAATAAACAAAGTTTCTGACCCAGGTAAAATGGTTGGTTGAAACATACTGAGCTCCATGTCAGTGTCTGAGGTGTCATTTTAACCAGAAGTAGAGGCCCATATTTGGGTTTAAAGAAATGCCTTACTTCTATAGCCTCATTCTAATTCTAGCTCTAAATAGTGCATTTCCACTATATGCATGTTCATCATGTTGTTCTTAAGGAAGTTGACGTAATTTGTGCTGGGTTGGCATGTCTGTGAGCATTTTCAAATGGAGATGTAAAAACTACATGTGGACGCGGTCTGGATATACACTGCCAGACTTAATATATGCCGCCTATACAAATCCTTTTTTAAATAAAGCAGTAGTTCCTAGGACTGGGTGATCTGGACAAAATCTAATATCACGTTATGGATAATTTCAGATCAATTGCACTGTCACGCTCCTCCATGCTTGTTTTTGTGTTTGTTACAGCACAACGCTAGTAGCTCCTAGCTCCAGCCTTAGTGCTGTAAATCACCTGCTGAAAAGTGGCTTCTTTGGCATTGTTGATGTAGACAATATAGGAAAATATCTAGCAAGAGACATTTTTCTGTTGTCCTCTGATATGCATCTCTATCTCGCAGCCCTAGCAGCTCCTTCACCAGTGAGCTAAAATGGTCTCATTATGGCATAAATAATCAGTGAGCGTGAATGTTCCAGGTTACTGATGCACAATGTAACCTATTCATGCAGTAATCGGAGCTAATTCTGAAAATGGGGACAAGAAGCACATACGAGAGGAAGCGATCTCTCATGGTGCCGCTGCATGGTTAAATATTTATACGCATGCTTACATATACTAACCTCCCAATCCATGGATGAAATACACTCAGGAAGTTTAAAAGAAGTCTAATTCTGCAGATGGAATGCAGATGATGGATCACTTGCAGTATTTGGACTTTTTCTAATCTGTTTTCATGTATTTCATCTAACTGCTTAATTTATCTTTTTAATCGATCCTCATTTATGCATAACTTCAGTTACCTTTGTGCAGTACATGGGCTATAAATACAATTTCAACCTCGCCTATCCTTATAAGGTGTTCTTTATATAAAAGAACTTCTTGAGGTGTGAAGCAGATTTTTTTTTTTTTTTTTTTTTTTCCCCCCTCAGGCTTCTTTTGACTTTTGGCTTTGCTTCGACCGTGATATTGGATTGTGTCTATCTCTAGTAGGCTTCACAGCCCGTGTAAATTCATGGAGTGAAAAATAACACCAAAGCGCAAGCAAGCTCCATCTTTCTGGCTCTGTAATGGAGCAGTCTTTTGATGTCACATTGCTATACTTTTATATGGCTGAAATCGAGAGCACTTTTAGCTTTCCCCTTGAAAATATGGGCAATCATATCTGCACTTTTATTTAATAGGGCCAGATCTCAGGAGGGAAAGTCAGAATAATATTTTTATGCAAGTCAGTTCTCCTTCAGCTTAACCATCCGTCAGCCAGTGGTTTTTAAAATATTATGTTCCGGTGTTGTCCGTTCCCCCCCCCAGAAAGTTGGGCTATATGATAGATTGCTCATACTATTAGTCACTGTCTCTTCCCCTGAAACAAACAAACCAAAAAAAAAAAGTAAAAACAAACTGCATGTTGTAGAAACCTGTGCTGGTTTTAATTATGTTTAAAGCAGGACTGTTTACCTAATCCTCTCCTTCAGCCCTCTTTAATATGGCTCTCGCTCCTTCGAGTGATCTCTTGGCCATTCCTCACTTGAAATCACTTATTAGAAACAGGAGAGGAGTCTTGGTATTGCAGAGATTTATTTTGCTTCTCTGTGATCTAAAAAGTTTAGGCCTTGCTGCAGTGCTTTTGTAGCTCATATAGTCTGTCGTTTTGCATCCCAGATTAAGGCTATTAAGCCTAGTGCTTGCATAATAGATGAAAAGTGTTTTGAAGACCCTCTCCAGCAGCCATTTTTGCTGTTGTCACATGCCTGTTTTTAAACACAATCTGCGTCACAGGCCGCAGGCGTAATCTCTGGTGAGCACAAAAAGGCGCTCTGTTAATTATTTGTTAGTAATAGAGGTGTGTAGTTTGGTCCTTTTCAGAGCTCACGTACTCAGTAAAGTGGGAGCTGAGCTTTATTAAGATCACTGCGTTTGTGCCCTTGAGAAAACCTAATGGCTGGGATTTCACGCTGCATACGAGGTGACAGAGCGCAGAAAATGTAAAAGTTTAAAGCTCATTGAATCATCATAACTGGTGCCACTTTAATAAACACTCATTTTAAACTCACCACATGGAAAGGCTGCTTTTGTGTGGGCAATGCTTATTTCATCAAGCTAATAAACTTTATTTGATTAAATACAGTAGTAATGTATGCTTCTAATAATCTAGAGGTCCAGTACAGGGCATTTCGTGACGCATTTACTTGCTTACAGAGAGAGTAAGTCGAGTAGATCAGTGGGTTTGTGTCTGATGGATGTGTAGAATAAGGCCTGCGTGAGCTGAGCTCACAGTCCGTGACTTGTATCTAAGCACAACCTCTGACCTCTCTTGTAATGTACACTGGTAATAAAACATTACATTTGTGCAAGGTCAAGAAATGATCAAAATATAACACACAATACAGCTTAGAGTCATGGTTTTGTTACATTTTTCATGAAATTCAAAAAAAAAAAAAAAACTGGTCATATTGGGGAGGAGTTTAAAAATTGCGCTAAGAATTATCAGATAGTGAACTGCCCTTCCCAGATATAAGGAAATGTTTTTTATACGTGGTGGACGCATAGTGTGTTTGGGTCGTCTGTGTTTTGTCCATCTGAGATTCTCATTAGCACGATATCTCGAGTGGTTGAATATTTGTAGGTTTTATATGGAATTATTGTAGTAACCAGCAGATGAACTGATTAGATTTTTGGGATTGATCCAAACAGGGTCAGGGTCAAGGTCACTGCAAGATCAAATGTCTGAAATAGTTTTTCTACTCTACTTGTATAGACAGCATTCTTTATCTCTCAGAACGCACATCCTTTTCAAAAAAAAAATAAATAAATCATGCGTCTCACTCTATATCACAGTATACTGTATAAGCATTTATCATCAAATGCCTAGTTTAGACTACATGACTGGAGTTATGGAGGTCACATGGCTGAGGATTTACTGCACACAGCTTGCCTTGTAGGCTTTGTGCAGTAAATAAGGCGTGCTGTAGATGTTCACATGCCTTCCTTGGCTCTGCTGTTTTAACCTTCTGGCAAAATGCTTAAAGCCACACTATTTCACTGCAAGTGCCCTTCTAGCATGGATAAATGCATTAAATACCATGTCTGTGTCAGTGCACAAAAAGTGCACAATCAGTACACAGGCTTTGTAATTTACATTAACACAAAGGGTGTAAAGATGTTTCTATTCTAAAAGCGTTTAGAGCTGGTAAGAGCTGCTGGTGCAGGCTGGTGCCTTAGTGCCAAAGCTGACCCATGAGAAGCTTTCCCCCTCTTCAGCATGGAGGTCAGCATTGTTCCTTATTAACCTTGTACAGCTTGTTAACTTCCTGCCAGTTAATGGTGCGGCTCGGCAGAAGTGGTTCTGAACGCTTTACAAACCCTCAAAGAAAGTAAAGATTAACTTTCCAATGGGCTCACTTTCCCATGTCATCTTTTGTGCACCCATTCTTTAAAGGGCAGCATTTGTCAGGAGTTTTTTTTTTTTTTTTCTCCTTCGTTTACAGATAAAAGTAAGTGTTCTGTAGGTCTCCTTCAGTTTCCACACTCTGATGAATGGTTCTTGCTACTGTCTGATTGATTGTGCCCCATTACCCAAAAGCTACACAATGCTACTCTTTTCTCGTATTTTACTGATCGAACAATTATGCAAGGATTCCCTTTGCTGATTATTTTATGGAGGAGGATTTCTCATGCCTGAGGAGCTCCTGCAGGGGTTAGTGATATTTTTTTTTTTTTTTTTTTTTTTTGGCATCCTGGAAGTGATCTGCCCTCCACTGTGGCAAGAGATTGAGGGGTCATATTTAGGTTTGTGTCATAGTAACAGAAGGTGCACTTTTCCATTTCAGCAAACATATTAAAATGTTCTTTTAAAGCATTCTCTTTTAAAAACATCCCCTCTCGCCTTGTAGAACACAAAAGACCTTCCTGTAAAGATCCAGGCCCCCTTCCTCACGCTGAAAAAACACATTAATGAATCAACTACACTTGATAGTTCTGTAAACAGCTTCGTATACATGGTCTTATTTTTGTTGAATCTTGCCTTCATATGTCTTCTACACCAAATGAAGAGCTCCCCATGTCTGCTGTGCTGCTTTTCTCAGTTAGCGCTTCAGCATTTGAATCAGTTAATGTTGACTCACTGGACATTTCTCGATCTGGTGTGTAAAAAAAAAAGGATGACTCCGTGTGTTTCTCTACACAAATCTGAAAACAGGTTATGATCTTAAGCGGCATGAAGTAAATTTTAGAGCTCAACATAAACAGCATTCCTGACATCGCTGAGATTTATTAAAAGGGTGGTGTGATGCGTTACCAACCCAAAGTGTTTTATTCGTTTTACGCCACAGAGACCAGTAGTGATTAAAATTGATTACAATTTTTTCATTTATTAATGAGCAGCATGTTGTGCGTTTTATGACTATTTAATGACTGTTTACAGTCGTTCCCTCACCAGCCTCTTTTTTTTTTTTCTTCTTCTTCTTCTTCTTTCCTCTCCCTTGAAGTTAATAAGGCAAGAAATGCAGCTTGTCATGTTACCGTTATTCCTTGGGACGATTACATATGATTTTAATAATGTTAATTAGCTGTTCTCCTCTAATGTCATAAGTCATGCAATTATAGTCTTGATAGCTAGCATACCATGCATCATGACTGATAACCTAACGCCGTGCCTCATGATGCGGCCAGTTCATTTACAGAAAGGCTATTTGGTGATGTTATGTTCATGCAGTACTTTTGAGATGCCACTGTGCAAATCAGATTGGTTCCCTTTTTTCACACAGCACTGTCAGATACGCAGAAGCAGAGACCAGCGTGTAAGAAAGGGTTTACTTTCTCACATCCTTACTGCCATGCTGCTCATTCTCTGCTCATCTCTGCAGCTATAACTGTCAAATTCAGTACTGGCTCTCTGGAGTTTCTATAGTAACCATGGACCTTCAAGAGTTTGGGGCCCTTTTGTGGTCTTTCATTGGCCTTTTCATTCTTTATCACACCACCAGTCTCCATTAATCTGTCTCTGACTTTTTGTGACCCGCTGCAAACGACCCATAATAATGTACCGTGATGCACAGAGCGTGATTTGCTATGTTAAGAAGATTCCACTTCATTTAGTTTGAGAGAATCATTGACCAGCAAGAGCCTGCTGAAAGAGTGGTCAGTTTACGAGCGCTGACATGTGGAGGACTACGCTTGGCATTGGATCGATCTGCCTTTAATAGATTCAGAAGAATGCGCAGATAAGGCTTACAGTTTTGCAGTGTTCAGACTCAATTAATTCAATGTGTGCGCTATTGCATTCTTCTCACAGTTTCTCCTTCTATAGTGTTGACATCATCAAGGGGGGGAAAAAGCCATTCCATGTGTGATGATACTTAAATCAATGTGGACTTGCTGCTGTAAGAGCCATAACTTTTCACAGGCCAGTGTGCTCCCTGAACAGTACACAAGCAGCTCTTCTTTAGCTGAAAGGTTGCTGATAAAAAGCATAGCAAACTGTCAGGGTTTTTTTTTTTTTTTTTTTTCCCCTCCTCTCTCTTCACTCAGCCCCTGGGAAAGCTAGCATGCAGCTGGCACCTTTTCCTCTGGGCCTCCATCATAAGTTTGCACAAAATCTTTTGGGGATTCATTTGCAGGAAATGAAATGCTAATAGCCTCATACTTAGGAAAAATGAGGAAAATGTGCTGTTAGGCAGCCATTAAGTGTTCCTGGGGTGAGCGTGGCACTGGCACATTTCTGGCACAGCTGCTCAATTGAGAAATGGGTCTAATTGGTCATTGTCCATGCACACCAGGACTTTGTAGTGCAGTCTAATCTACGTTGAGAGCAGTTAGAGGGCTTCCAGGAATCACCGTCATGAACTCCTAGCATTGCTGCTGACTTGGAAATGTGGAAACTTCAACATAGTGTCTGACCTCCTATTTTGAGGAGGTTGAGTATGCTTCATATAGTACTGACTTGTTTTCACACATGCATTTTTTCCCAGACTCAGGGTTGTTTGAGCCCAGAGTTTGGTATAATTGGTGACGCATGAACGCTGTTTTGGAGCCCGGGAGAGGTCCAGGGAACTGATCTCTCATCCGTTTGAAAATGGTGGTCTGGGGTTCGTTGTCTCTGAACCCCGGTAAGATTCACATGAGGTGTGGAAGCTATCCACTATTGGTGCAATGTACCGAGTAACATGGTTCACTTGTCATGTTACTTTCTACTTTCATGATGCTGGGGAAAGGGTTATTATGGTTGTTAATGTATAAAACCACACTTTCATATGTCTGGAGTGCTGTAATTAGCTGTCCTCTGTGGTGCGAGTATTGGCACTAAGAGCATCATGACAAACGCACGTCTCGTGTCTGCCTGCATGGCTGAAAATCATCATCTACGAGACTGGCTCCTTGTTTGCAGGGATTTCTGCGCAATGAAATGCCATGCATCCAAAAAGTGCCGTTCACTGCTTGGGTCTTGGTAGCAAAAGATAAATAAATAAATAAATAAATAAATATTAGGAAAAGAAAACAGATGAACCTAGTGTCTCCCATTTTGAAAACCTGATGTATTGAATTGTGCAATTGATCCATGGTTTTTTTTTTTTTTTTTTTTTTTTTTTTTTTTTTTTTTTGGTATTAGTTTTTTTTTTAAGCAAACCGGTGTTTTTTTGCCCCACCCGGAAAAGAAACCCGGGGGGGGATTA
>CM075013.1:8184252-8201378 GCA_037576675.1 Pangasius sanitwongsei | reverse complement strand
GGCTTTTGTGCCGTCACGGTGTTGTTCCGGCAGGTGTCCATTTCTCCAATTCCGCACTTTCTCAATTTTTTAAAAATGGTGGTTTTTTTTTAATTTTTTTTTTTTTTTTTTAATTTTTTCATTTTTTTTTTTTTTTTTTTTTTTTTTTTTTTTTTTTTTTTGAGGAATTCTTTTTATGTGAAAGCAAACCTGTGATTATGAGCCCCTCCCTGAAATGAACCCGGGTGCGGAATTAAGTATTTGGGCAAATGTGTGAAAATGCCCAGAGGTTCTAGCAGGAGCCAAGCCCTTTCGCAGAACTTACGCTGTTTTTCACACAGTTTCACATGAATGTTGATCTCTATGTCCTCAAGGTAGAGTTGTGTGTGGGAATGATTTTTTTTTAATCTCACTCCCGCCCTCCCCTGCAGGAAATCTGACCAATCCCGCCAGCTCCTTATTTTTGCTTCTGGGCATCTGCAATATTTTCTAATGAACTTAGTCGGAGCAGCACGCCACCTCCAATACGCTCCTATGTTAATAAACATTGCATTTCTTTGTCCCAAGAGTTTCAGAGCGTCTGACTGTCTGCTCACACTCGCATGAAATAAAAACTCCCACAACTTTTTTTTTTCTTCTTCTTCTTTCCCCTCCCCCCCCCCTTCCCTTCCCTCGAGTCCCACAGGATCCCAGTCCTGATGCACACCTCTAGCTCAAGGCGTTGAAATTTAGGGAGAGTGACTAAAGGCAGGAATAACACAAAGTGACAATGTGGAGTACTTCTTAAAATAAATAAATAAAGGAAAACAGTATAGAAGTGTAGGGTCCTGATGTTTAAGAGGACAACATAAGGTTGATGAAGCAAAACAGCTATCTGAGATGAAAGGGTCAGGGCGAGACAGAGAACAAGTTCATGCTGGGTGAAAAATCCCAGATGGCCATCTTCTGCTGCTCTGCTTCAGGCTGCAAATTTGGGCCTCAGACTTGGGAGGGGAAACTTTTCATTATCTGTTGCTTGCACATGTGAGTTCACATCCCTGGCTAACTGAGATAGGGTGCATTTCTTTAAGACTTTATGTAACTTGGACTTGTATATTTAACTGCCACTATTGACATTTCAGACCCATATTGTGGGTATGATGTATATGATTAGGCTGACACTGATGTTCTTTTAAGCACCTGAATAAGCTGTCACAGAGAAGTTTAAAAAAAAAAAAAAAAAAAAAAAAAAAAAGAGAGAAGTCAGAAATGGCACTGCCCTGAAAATAAGGGCAATTGCAGACCTTCATATATTTTTTTTCAAGGCCTTAAAAGCACTCCAGAGATTTTGTATTGTGTGTGTGTGTGTGTGTGTGTGTGTGAGCATTACCATGAGCCAGGCTTGCTCTAGTGTCCCAAGAGTAGCATGAGGGTTCTGCTTTTCTGCAGGATTAATTCTCATTTTCAGGTGGTCTGCTTTCTTTGTTATACCAAATTGATCTTGACACTTATTTAATTGGAAAATAAACAACCAACAGATTATTTTTAAAACATCCATGGTGTTGCGTTTCGGTGAGGTTGGATAGCCCTTCCGTTTCAGTAATTATCCCTAGAGGCTGCTGCAAATTTTACACGCACTATGCTGCCTGTCAACATTATGCATTCCCTTTATTTCGGTTTTTCCACCACTGGAACACACTTTGGTCTCCATTAGACCTCTTCCCTAGTTAAAATGTAGCAGGAGATTGTGTGCTTGTAAAGATTGCTATGCAGATAGTTAGGAGCTCTAATGGTACATGTCAGGTTAGGTGGAGGCTAATTGTAGATGATGGCACTAATTTGTGTGGGAACGTGGGGCTCTCGTTCCGAACTCTATTGCTGCTCGGCTCTCCTTTCTGAACCTACGCGATGAGTAGACGTTACACTGGGACATAATTAGGCCGCCTGCACATTTCTCACGACACAGCTCTGCCTTTAGATGTTAGCGCAGTGTAGCGCTGACAGGCTAGCATTACTGCTGTGTCTTGCCTATTTTTTAAGGTTTGCTCTCAGCCTTGTCCATAAATATCTTTCTCCATGACATTCTCTGCATTCCTTCGAGATGCAGTGCAAGTGCAGGCCCTCCCAGACTTGGCATTAGAAACTTTTGAGATGCATCTGCATTCAGTGGGCTTTGATTTAGATTTCAAGATTTCGGGTCAGAGGCTAAAGACAAATCTCTGCTCTGGCTATCCCCTCTATGTTTTGGGAAGGACATGCAGTTGCCTTGTCTGTTCCAGGGGAGTTGAGCATGATGCTGGGATGGTATGACATTAAAACATACGATTTTCATCTCTTTTCTCTCCTAAGCCTGGAGCTAGAAGCTCTAAATCCAGCTATGACTTACGTCCAGCCTTTTAATTCTCTTATCTTGGATTGATCAGAATGCACCTGCTCTTGGCTCTACAGTCGCTTCTCCACTGCTTTATACAGAACTATGATTGCAGAGGAGCTGCTTATAATTTTACCCATCATACCCAACACTTCCCCTTCCTTTGTATCTTGCTTATTTCATTATGCTGTAATCCTGTTATTCATATTTCTTCCCTGTTCTTTAATCTGTGATTCTCTTTATGGTTGCTAGGCTTCTCCGCTTGCTTCAGTGCCTCGAAGCAAATCTGTTTTCAGAATGCTTTCTGCTTTTCTTTGCCATGCTGGTTTTGTTTGGCTTATGGTATTTGTGCTGACATGTTGTAATCCAAGCTGTTTACTCGAGATTAAATAGAAGAGAATGGGAAGAGATCAGGACTGAAAACCCCCTTATCTGAATCGCGGCTGAATCCACCACCACCACCAGCAGCAGCACAACACTATTACCAGATCTGTTAAAATTAGTGCCAAACCCAAAGGCTTATATTGCACATTTTGTAATACATGTAAGCATATTGCACAAGTGGGTTAGTACCAAAGTCACAAAATTTAGGGTATGTACTTAACATGTTCATGTGGAGTTAAGCAAGTTAGGCGGGTCCTTACAAGAGATCACTCAAAATATGAATTCCATCCTTCTGATGTGAAAAATTCAGAATACCATTTTTAATATCATTAAATATAACACCAAGTCTCTTAGATTGCTCCATTTTGTGTGTCAGGATTTTAGGATAGCTCATTTTAATTTTCCGTTTATGATCTCATTTTTACTCCAGCCGACAGTGATCTCTTCAGCTGCTCAGCATCTAATAAAACTATCGGTCTGTCATTCACGGGCCATTAGATGTTTTTGTTGCAAGGATTCTGGGGTTGAATGATGTTTTAAACCGTATCATGCCTTACAGCCTTTTTGTCACGGTTAGACATGTCGAGGCTTCTCACACACACGTGAGGAGCTTAGCGGCGCATGAACTTCTGCTATCTTCCGTTTGTCAGAAGGAGAATGGATCTGCTCGAAAACTGAAGCTTAGCAGTTGTATGGATGGGAGGCTGGCTGACTTCAGATGAGTACATCAGGCATATGCGTTCATCATTGTGTCTGTGGCTTTTATCTGAAAATGAGGTCGTGGTCGGGGCACTTGGACCACGCTAAGATGACCTGTAATACTGGAGCAGCTTAATCTGTGCTGCCCGCTTTCATTAAGGCAGTCTTAACTTGGCAGCTTCATTAAGTGAAGCTGTCTTACTGTGTGTCTAATTCTCTCAGATTCTTTCTCTTCATGTCGGAGAGTAGAGTGCTCCTGTCTTTCTGCCTTGCTCTTTTGATCTTTTTTTTCTTTTTATTGTTACTATAGCTGTCTTGCCACGTTTTTCATTACTGTCTCATTCTGACTTTTTATTTATTTATTTATTTGTTCCATCCTACTTTTTTTTTTTTTTTTTTTTTTTTTTTTTTTTTTTTTTTTTTTTTTTTATTTAAAAACAAAAGAAATAAAAAAATATTTATTTAAAAAAAAAAAAAAAGGGTTTTTTTTTTTTAATTTAGCGTGCTGGCCACTTTTTTCATTTCTGTACAATTTTTAATTTTTTTTTTTTTTTTTTTTTTTTACATCCAAATTTTTTTTTTTTTTTTTTTTTTTTTTTTTTTTTTTTTTTTGGATGTAGATGTACTACCTCAAGTATTCTCCTCTTCTTTAGTGACATTCATACAAGAGAGGATGTGGTTTTGTTATACGCTGTATTGCCACCATGTTTTCTAAGAAAATGTGTTTTGAATGCCTCCTCGTTGACGTTTCAGAATAACTCTGTGCTTTCCCAAGCATCTCTTTAAGATTGCAAGTCTAAATGTTTTTCCCCTCTGTGTGTGTGTTTTGGCAGATATTTGGAGAATACTACCATTTCCGGCACCGCAGGGTGGTGAAAAGGTCTTTATCTCAACACAGAGGAACACACATTCGCCTGCACAGAGAACCCCAGGTATGCCAGGAATGTTCCACACCGCTTCCAGACATTTAAGATGACTTAGTATTGCAATGTATGATTTTCGAGCCAATGCGCTGAAAATTAGCGTCTAATTCTGTGCAATATGAGTTACTGATTGTAATTTTTTTTCCCCCACTGTGTGGATAATTTAGTTAAGATTTAATATTGCCACAGTTCAAGTCAGACTAGAAGAGGTAGGAGAATGTTTTGGGAATATCAGACACGTTTCCTTGGGGCTGTAGGCCAACATATTTCTCTTCTGGAATAGAAATTCACTGATATATATTTAAGGGGATGAGTATAATTAATAAAAGGAATCTGGTCCGAATAGTGCAAAAAAACAAAAAAAAAATCCTGTATGCGGAGGGTCTGCAGGCTGAAGCACCTTGCTGGTAAGACAGGAGAATAAGCAGACTGGTTTGAGCTGTCAGGAAGTCTATAGTAACTTAAATATTCACTCTTTGCAACTTTGGTGAGCAGGAAACCATCCAAGAAGACACAACACATCAAACCTTGAGTTGAATGGGCTGCAACAGCAGAAGACCACGTCAGGTTCCACTCCGGTCAGCCTAAAACAAGAATCTGAGGCTATCATGGGCACAGGCTCACTGAAACTGGACAGTTGAAGGCTGGAAAAAGACCAGGGGATTAGTTTTCTAATCTTCAGCTGTCCGGTTTGAGTGGAACCTGATGTGGTCTTCTGCTGTTGTAGCCCATTCAACTCAAGGTTCAATGTTTTGTGCATGCTGAGATGCTTTTCTGCTCACCAGTTTCAAAGAGTGATTATTTGAGGAGTTACATCCGTCCTGGCAGCTCAAAAGACAGAAGGTGAGTTTGTGTGTGTGTGTGTGTGTGTGTGTGTGTGTGTGTGTGTGTGTGTATATATATGAAGACACACACACACACACACACACACACTATAAATAATAATAATACACACATACGTCTATGCACTCACCATCCACTTTATTATTGGATCTTAAGTTGAAATTTCTATCCTATCAAACAGTCTAAATCCTTTTAATAATCTGTTAAGTAGAAGAATAATAATCACGTAAACCTTTGTGTCTTGATTACTGTCACTAACAGAATCTGCCCATGTGTTTGTGTCACGATGTGCTCCTTGTGCAGTAAAACTATCCTGTTAGAAAACACAGTTCATGTTACAGATTTGAATCTATTTAAAATAATTGGGAGGTTGGCTGGGCTGTGTGATGGGCGTCAAACTAAAATTCTGAAGCAGATGCAGGTCGCAGACCGACCTCAGTAAAGCAGGTCCGGTGTTTAATATTCTCTAGACATTCAGCCAAGATGCAGAACATTTCTATAAAAAAAATTTAAAACAAGAAAAAAAAAAAAGGTGAGAACTTTTGAGTATAACACAAGACGTATAGATTTTATCAAACAGTGACATTTAATGTTGGTAGTATAAAATGAATAAAAGCATTATACTTTATTAGATTGATAATTTGTGCATTTTATGTTCTCCTTGTTCCTGAATGTTGGGCAAATATATTTAATGAGCAACTTTACTGCAGTTACAAACTCTTCTTCTTGCTGTCTGTTTAATTATCACACTTGGATGATGTTTTGCTGAGACAGAAATAATTGAAAACTTGTTAAAAACACAAGCAGCACGATTAAAAAGCTGTGCGCACTGACTAGACTTCTGGTAACGGTGGCTGTAAGCCTCGCTGTCCGCATACGCATAACTGTGGAGTGGGTTACGTGTAATGTGCATATAAACGAAGATTGTCTACACACCGCCCAGATTAGGATACAGATAAACAGTTCATTGGGAATCTGCAATCAGAATGAATTCATTTGGACTGACAAAAATCTTTGCATGTAAACGTAACCTTTGTAAGGGCTTGTACGTGTTCCCGGGAATTGATTTCTGCTGTGAGATCAGTGTGCTGATAAGCCCTGCTATGTCTTGTTTGAACATGATTGAAATCTGTACTGTTGGCCCACGTCATCGTTGGCTTGTACCATCTTCCAATTGGTGCTTTTTTGGTGCCAGACTTTAATTGAAAAGACCCCTCAGAAGCTCCTCCTCCAGCTACTCCCACCCCCACTCCCCATATTTGTGTGGTGTTTCATTAAGACCACATAAAGGACTGCCTTCCTGCTTCTTTAACAACTTTTGAAACATGAGCATTTGAAGTAGAGGTGCCTCCAATGGCTCGGCCGAACATCTGCAGCTATTCAGAGCCATCTGAATGTTTGTCACTCGCCATCCGCTTCAATCCAGATGGCAAGATCAGAGGCGACATGAAACATGATCTGCACACCTTCGGTTCCAAAGGCTAGAAATCTCCTTAATGGAAATCACTGAGTGGATCAGCATGTGCCATTACGCACCTTCTAGAGGGGGATTAAATCTGCATGCAGACTCATGCTGGATAGCCTGCAGGAGTAAGGCTGGCTTAGCTAGAGGTGCAAAAACACTCTGGTCTGGTGTGCAGAAGTGATGAGGTGTGTGAATAATGAGCCCACCTGGGATCTCGCCACAATGACTGCATGCTGGGTGGTATGTTCATGTGTCTCTATAATGTGTGTGAATGTCTCAGACCCACAGACTAGAGGTGCCCCAGAGTTTCAACAGCCGTTAATTCAGATTTGAGGGCCAAAAAATGTTATTCTCCTCTTTAAAAAAAAAAAAAAAAAAATTTCTCCCCATTACTTGGTTTTTGCTGTCCAACTCAACAGATTAAACTCATTATCAAGTCTCCCATGAGGATTAATGGAGGTTAATGTGGTTTTGGAGCAAGTAAAACACTAATGGGCATGCTCTTGTGGCAAGACGGGACTGATTCAGAAACTATGACCAAAAATCATAACAGAAGCAGCCTCTGTAGATGACTGGTTAGAGGTGTTTTTGCTTCATACCTAATCACAGGTGGAGATCAGGTCGTTTCTAATGTTTACGTAACCGCAATGGAGCCACATAATTTTAGGCCACATAATTTTAGTTTTGAATCTTTAAGCAATGAAGCTGCTGAAAGACCTTCAGTCGTGCCAGATGCCTTTGCCCACCCCCTCAACAAAGCTTGATGAGATTTCCGCTAGCTGCCCTGCTCCACTTCCTGTTGTTGAATTCTTTTGCTCCCTTAGCGCCAAAGCTGAAATGGGAGCCTTCCTGGCTTTTAAACGGCCCTTATCACCAATAACACAACTTGTGGACAGAAGACATTAAGATCAAACAACCCCCCCCCCATTTACATATGGCCTTTACTACTTTGAAGTTATACTGAACTTCAAAATGGGAGAGGCTAGAAGATTGTCAAAGCTTTATCCTTGGAAACTTTTATTGGGAGCTTTCAGACCTGTTATGCCGCCATCCAGGCTTCACATTTCATATCATGCCCTGAGGAAATTACAATAATTTTGGTCCAGACGACAAATATCTCCTTCAGATATGCGCTACCCACCACCGCCTGCTGTATTTGAACCGTCTGGAGAGTGGCCGGTCGTTTAAGCTTTTCCAGATTACAAGCTTCTAGACTCGTTTATAACTGGAGCTTCTGGTCTGCATCTTTCAGTCCTTCCCCATTACTTGGAAAAATCACTGCTCGAGGCATTGGCCAGTGTTTTTATCCACTTTAAAGTCTGAGCAGCTAAAATGTGGACATATTAAGCTTAGCGTATTTATTCTACATCAGTTTTATATTTTTAAAACCCTTATTTGGTCTTTAGTAGATGCTTCAGCTGATCAGACACTTTGCTTATTAGCAAATCAGATGGTTCTGCATACAAATATTGCAATGGTGGCATGCTTTCAACAGCTACACACTTTCTTCTAATTACTTTGTAATTGCCCTTATGCACTGATTGAAATGTCTTAATAGGGAACAGAATCCTGTTGATATTCAGGACTGTGTACACACTAATCCCAGTGCTAGTTTCTAGTCTAAGTATCAAGAGATTGTCAATCATGTAAAAAGTTTAGCATGAAACCTTATTAACTCTATACTTTGGGTTGGAATGGAGTTGGTCCCATTTGTGTTGGCAGTCTGTGAATTGAACCAAGACATAGTCATAACAAACGTCTGTCACAGGAATGCTCTCAGGTTTACATTATTAACTCTGCCCGTCATTGCTCACTGATGGTGAATGCAGTGGATTCCCGTTGGAGTCGAGGAGATGAGCTCAACATTGTCTCCTGCCTGTGAGGTTTGTACAGGATTAGAGAGAGAAATTGAAATTATCCCATGATCCTCAGTCTACTCTTCTTTCACAGAGAGCTTTTGACATCAGCGTAAAAAAAATAATAAGCCAGGGTTTAGTTGGTCTCAGATGACTGGCTGGTTGAAATTCTTGCCTTGTTGTGCTTTAACACTGATTTAGTTCTGTTTATTCAAGAAATCTCTATAGCTGTATGCTAAGCTCAGACAGCTTTTTAATATATAATGACCTTAGCATTATAAGGGTTTTTTTTAAAATAAATAACTAAAAGATGTTAGACATCAAAATGATGATCTTTGGGAAAAGGCAGTGTAATCCACATTTATAGTTGAAAAAGGCATGCACTTCAAAAGTGAAAATCGTGAGACACTCACAAAGTGGGCTTTGATGTTTGTCTTTATCAGGTTTTATCAAATCAGTTGATTGATGATAGAGAATCATATGGTATAACACAAAAGGTTGCCTATTTTATGCTAACTGTTCAGCTGCAACTGGTTTAATATCATTAATAATATTAATTATTATTATTGGTGGGCCTAATGTACATCACACATGGTGTTTCTCCTAGATTAACTATTAATTTCATTTATCCCGATAGGTTTAAAAATGTAATTTTAGTTTATCCTGATAGGCCTGGAAGCATAGTGAAGAGAGAGAAAACTTAAGGACAATAGGCTTTTTTTTATATATATATATAGGCTTTTAATATGCTACAGCTATTTGGACTTTTATTTTTTATTTAATTATCCTTTTAAAAAAATTTATAATGATTTATTTCAAATGTTCTAAAACACCAGCAGTTGACATAGGTCAGGTAAGTTAAGTAGACCACACATATGCGTATTGTGATTTTCCGTGATTGCTCTTGTTGCAGATGTCAAACTGTTTGATGTTATCTGATGTCTGACGTTAAACTGTTTCTCGCTCCCTTTCCTTTGTGTGTGTTACTTTCAGAATGAAAACATGACAGGATGTAGTTGACTCATTTTGTGGTACTAGTGGGTTGAGCGGTGCATTTGGGTACCTGGTTAATTCCCACAAGTAACCAACAAGATGAAGCTGTGCTTCTTTCAGGCTCCCCTTGTAGCTTTGTCAGGCGGGACTTACTCTGGCTGTGTGCTCTGATCACTTCAGCTGAGCTGTCACTTTGCTGCTGAACAGAGGAGACTGGATGTTCTGCCTCAGTCAGCAGTTTGTCTACCGGTGTTCTCTCTTAGTTTACTGGCCTTTATTGGTGGTAAAAATAATAATAATAATAATAATAATGATAATTTATATATTACTGTGACTATCTTAATAGGAATCACTTTAGCTATGGGTTTTCAGACACATGCTAAACAGTTATTAAAGGCATGTAATTACTAAATAAAAGTTTAAGTCATTCTGAAAATAGAAACTCTGTTTATAGTTGATGGCATATTTCCTTTTTTGAAGCACTCATGCAGTGACCACTTGCCTCCACATCTGAAATAACATCTAATTTCAGTACTGCTGAGGCCTGGGGGAGGGTGGCAGATTAAATGTAAAGCCCCAAAGAACACTGATGCTTGTCGTAGGATCATTTCCCAATAAGCTAGACATGAACATGAATGAACGAACATGAGCAGGTTGATTAGCAGCAGTATGCAATATAACTAGAGTAAAGGTTAGTTGTGTATACACATTAATTCCTACAGCCAAACCTGTCACTTCATTTTCACTTAACATCAAAATCCTGATTGTAATATTACAACAGCTAGGGTTGTTAATACTGCCTTTTTGTACTTTTGAGTGTCATTACAAGCATGTTTGAGACGATATCACTGTGTGTGTTTTTTAAGGTAAAATGGGCAGAGCAGCAAGTGGTCAAACAGAGGAAGAAGAGGGACATTTACTCCGAGCCAGCTGACCCCAAGTTTGCACAGCAGTGGTACCTGGTGAGTCATACACCCATACATGCTCGGGCAGATGTGGTCAATGAATGAAAGGTCACCAGGCTTGATTCTGTTACCTCAGTCCAGCAGCTGGCCCATAAAGAAGGCATGTTCTTCAGATCTGTGTAGGAGCTCAGGTTGTGTATGATGAGACTAAACATAGACATCCAAAGTGTGAATTATGTAATATCAAACTCAATTTAACCAGTGCTGAATGCTTAGCCGCCTCAAAAATTTGGGCACAAATGATGTGATTTGGTTTTGCAACATTATGCAGTTTTGTTTTAAAGACCCACAAATACACTATATGGCCAAAAGTTTGTGGACATCTGACCATCACACCCATACGTGGGCCTTGGAAGTGCACAATTGTATAGAATGTCTATGTATGCTATAGCATTACAGTTTCTTTCAGTGGAACTAAGGAACCAAACATGTTCCAGCATAACAATGCCCCTGTGCACAAAGCGAGCACCAGGAAGACATGATCTGCCAAGGTTGGAGTGGGAGAACTCGAGTGGCCTGCCCAGAGCCCGACCTCAACCCCACTGAACACCTTTGAGATAAACTGGAATGCTGTCTGTGCACCAGGCCTCCTCACCCAACATCACTGCCTGAACTCACGAATGCTCTTGGGGCTGAATGAGCAAATCCTCAGAGTCACGTTCCAAAATCTAGTGGAAAGCCTTCCCAGAAGAGTGGAAGTTAAATCTAAATCTGTAATGGGATGTTCAAACAGCACATACAAGTGTGATTTTCAGGTTTCATGTCATACCTTGTGACATGATGTGAATTAAATGACCTCATTTGATGGTATTTTTTGACCACTAGTTGGTGGTCTTCTACAGCAAACCCGCAATTATTTTATCATTTTTGCTTTCGCTGTTTGTTACCTCGGGTGCATGAATCAATATGAGGTACTGCAGTAATAATTTACACATTTATCATGTCAAGCAGAAATCACATTTACTTATCTGAAGCAGATGAAGGTTATGGGCCCTGCTTAAGGGCTCTGCACTGGCAGCTTGGCCGTGCCAGGATTTGATCTCACAACCTTCTGCTCAGTAGCCTAGAGCTTTAACCACCGAGTGGTTAGCTGGATGGAAACTTTCATTCCCGGCATAGCTGAGAGACATCCAGCTTTGAGACGTAATATGCTTACGCCAGGATATGTTAATTGTAAGAAATCGTTCCATGGTAATGTTCCTGAACGATCCACTGTAGCGCATGAAGAATGTTTCATAGATGTGAAACGGATAACCGGCCGCAAAACTGCTTGGTTTGCTCTCTCCGTGGAGGGAGCAGTGCCTACAGACAATGCTGCCTTGAGTAGCCCAATTTTTATTTGCCAGGTCCCACCCCCTAGCTAATTCTACCCTATCACAAAACTGTCAGTTGGGGAGTGTGAAGGCAAACATGTGCTGCTTCATCTTTTCAAATCGCTGCTCATGCTGCGTCACAGGAAAGCGTAACATACTCTGAGGTAATCTATCTTCCCTCTTCTGCATACATGAGATCACACAAAGCTGCGATTGGCTAGTGTCACCATGATTGACAGAGGAGGGACAGTAATGCCATCCCTCTCACCTAGAGATCACTGCCAACTTGGCTGTCTTGCCTCCCAGTCACAGATAGCTGTGGCATTGTTGGGAATCGAATTTGTGATCTCAGAACAATAGGGTGAATACTTTTGTTGCACCACTTCTGTTGTCTTTTTTTTTTTTTTTCCCTCCTTTTTTTTTTTCCAAAGGGTGACCAAATCCAGAAGCATTTTTTGTTTGAGATTTAGGTACATTTTGAATTTAGAAACATACAGAATGGGCTAGCTCTATGAATGATCTAGGTTTTAAAATATGTCTTGATGACAGAACACCTCTTCAACCTTGCGGTAAAAACCCTTGTAATTCGTGCAGTGCCTCTACCTTCACTGTGAGCGTAGCGCCAAACGCTGACCATCTGTACGCACCCTTAAGCTAGATCTACCATAAGTATTAAACCAGTTTACAGAGATTCACTACCAGTACTCTGGTGCAAACATAATATAGCTGTACCACCAGAAATTAACCAAAGCTGTTCATAAAATGAATTATAAGGTGTTAGCATTGTGGATATTTTCTGAGTCTGACAGTCAGCCGGTTTTTGATTTTGGCCATTCAGTGTTTTCCTCCTTGTGCAAAGAGACTGAAAGTCATAGCACAGTGTTCATTAAAAATTTAAACATTTTTCTTATAATATGAATCTTTAATGGTGAAAAATGCAAAGTTGTTTAGCCTCCAATTTCTATTTCTATAGAGTAATATAAATCATTAACTGTCAGGAAACCTCATTGTCATTCTGGAATCGGAGGAAGAGCATCTATCGAAACGGGACGTTCCGGCTAATGAACCAGTGAAAGGATAGATGTTTGTTTCATTAGTAAAGTGAGATGGAATCGTAAACAGAAGTCTGAAACTCAGACACTGCTGAGTATTCTGTGCTGCAGTGCAAAGTCAGAAAACTACTGTTGTATGTGTCGTAATTGTCTCTTTCACAGTTTAAAAATGCTATTATGCTCTTGTCCCAAATGAATGGATGGCATAAAATTTCAGAAGCAGTTGACTAAAGGTCAGCAGCGGCGATACATCACGGAAATCGTTATGATGATGAGATTCCTGTACTTCCTCTCAGTTCACTGAAGTGTCACACTTTCAGTTGGAATCCATGGCTATAAAGCAGGTCGTCAATGGATCATCACATAGTTGCCGACTATTCTCTCTTTTCCCCCGTTACTTTTGTCTTTTGCCCTTGGGAAGGGTGAACTGACAGTGGAAGTAGAAGAGGGAATTTATTAGGCAGTGCAGTGAAATATCTATTTTCTGCTGCTGCGCTACGTGAACCTTAGATCTGGTGTGGAGGCTGAGGAAAGGTATGCCATTGTGCCATTCCCCACTATCCTGTGACAGGTGGATAGGTGGATTGAAGGTGGTGTGTGTTATAGTAGAGGTCAATTCAAGGTCAGTGGCCCATGACTGAGGACCTGAGGGATATAGCATCACTTCTAACTGCCTGAAATCTTGATTAATTTCTTCTGCCAGAACCCTAGAAAGTCAATGTGGAATGAAGGCCGGCTTGGCTTCCAGGCCTTTATCTTAAATTGAAATCTTCATGTGCTCAGAGTGCTTTTGTTAACAAAAGGAAAATCAGTGAATCTTAGCACATGGCTTATCATTAGCACTGTAAAAGCATATTGTGCTTGAGGGAAGATTGGGATCTGAATAGCAAGTGCAATAAGTGCCCCATCCTAAGTGGCTAAATATATTTTGTGGCATTGTTCTCCTTCCTTCATTTCCTGCTTGGCGCATGGAATACGTTTCTCTTTTCAGTACAATAGCAACCACCATGACCTCAATGTGAAGGAAGCCTGGAAGCAGGGTGTTACGGGACAGGGTGTGGTGGTGTCCATATTGGATGACGGAATCGAGAAGAACCATCCAGACCTCGAGCGTAATTATGTGAGTCTGAAAAGAAAAGCCACACACCTCACACAGTTTTTATTTAAGATGCAAACACTTTATTAAAAACCTCATTTTCAGGATCCTGATGCCAGCTATGATGTGAATGATGGAGATCCAGACCCTCAGCCTCGATATACCCAGCTCAACGATAACAGGTACGTCTGCAGCAGATGCTAACAACAGAGTTAGACTTTCGTTCCCAAAAGGATTTTACTGCTGAGTAAGGGTGCACTGATCCTTGAGCCAAAAACCTCAGCACCAGATCATCCACGAAGTTTAAACAGCTCTGTATAGGACTAGTTTATAGATCACCTCTCAGCTCTTGATGCCAGGAGTTGAGGAAATGTGCGCTGGTTTTGTGAGCCCCAGAAGCTTCTAGGAGACACTGTAAATCAGTACCTGTGCTGAGTACGACAAAATGTGAGCTTAAACACAAGGCTCAAGGGAGGCTTGCATATGACGAGGCTTGCATCCTCTTCATATCATGTCTGCTACACCATTATCAGGCTGTAATATACACAAGAGCTATTCTAAGTGAAATGTGTACAGTCGTAAATGTAGTTATAGCTCCACAATAGGCACCGTGCATCGAGCTGACTCTTTATGGGCTCCAAGCCAAAGTGCCTTTTATGTTCACCTTATTTCATCGCAGCAAATTTGGGTGTATGGGTTATGAGAGCAGTTTTAAACCTTAAAAACAATTTGGTCTACCCTTTATGGATTAGGAAGGCACTGAAATGTGGCTTTCTTCTGCCTCCACATGTTGTTTCGTACTCCATTGTTGTGGATTTGACATTTTATTTTGCCAGGGGTTGATGGGGAGCAAAACTAACAACAGTGCACCCTAGCAACCAAAACAATCTTCCCACATGCAGGCATTTCATGGCTTACAGTTAAAGTAAATTTGGGAAGAAAGTAGCTTTAGTGACAGGAGCAGACTGCATTTAAGAGCTATAAACCAGAAAAGCTTTTACTCCCATTTGTCACTCTGCTTAGAGCCAAGTGATTAAATTAAGTCTAAGGGCAACAACACAGCAAAACCCTTATGGACCATGTTTGTCATTACTTCTGGTGGCAAATACATTACATAAAGAATTGGTTAAAATTTGAAGGGGTTTTCTTCAGACTCTCTGTGCTTTGGGGTCCTAGAGCTTCGTTATCTAGCAGCCAACTCTAATTAATAATGACAGATTGAAAAGCTCAGAGCTACAAGCAGGCTGTTCTCCTAAGCTGAGTTTGGAGTGGAACTGTCTCTGAGCTTGTGCTCACTGTGCGAAGGCTTTGGCATGCCATGGTTAGCCTGGCAAGTACAAACCTCTCATGTAGGGTATAGTTTTAACTTCCAGAAGTTCCCAAGAGTGTAGTAAGCACTTGCATAAGACTTAAAGGGCCCCTTCTGAGTTTCCTTAAAACAGTAGCGCTCAAATTTTTTTTGTCCAGTGACCCCAGGTTGCACAAATTCGGAGATGTATTCTAAAATCTCATCTTGGGTATTACATCCAGCCTAGATCATTTCATTGATTTGATGCACACAACGTCACTGAACCGTACCCTGCAAAATATAAGCATGAATATTGTATTTTGCAGCTACTGCGCCATGTATAACTGGGCTTATTTTTGTTTTAAATAGCTGCTCTGCACTGACGGTGTCCGGTGCCACTTTCATTAACATGAGCATGTTGGACGTAGCTGTGCGGCAGTCTGCTGCAAAAATGAGTTTAAGAGGAGCTGCAAATAAAATGAAGGCTAATGAAATTTTGTTAGTAATCTGACATTTTTATCGTTGCATAAAACCAATTTATGTGCATAGATCTACATCAGCCTCATCTCAGGAGACCCCACAACACCATGGTTGAGAACCTTGAACCTACTGAATAGTAAAGCTTGCGTGTCCAAGAGGCTGTGGTTAGCTAGCTTGCCTTGGTCCCTCTGGCCTTAGTGACGAAGTTTCCCATGGTGCTTTTAAGTCTCTGCTTGTTTCTTTTATAAAGCCCATCTCTGTTCACTTTTATAAAGCCCTCTTTCATCCGTCATAATCCAGTCCATAGACATGTTTGGCATTTTGACCTGATCCAGGACTATTTTCCTCTTTGCAAACTCTAAACTTTAAATATTGTATGTGAAACCACAAGACTGGTCCTGAATCAGCAGCAAAAGTGCAGTTTCTCCAGACGCCCCCATTCACCTTGGCTAGGAGTTTGGCCAAACCCCCATGTTTACTTAAGGTAATATCTTATTTACTTGCAAGCCTTTTTTTTTTTTTTTAAACTGTTCTCCAGACTGGATTTTCTACAAAGCTTACAACATGTCTCCTGCAAAGTTAGTAACTAGCATATTAAACTCTTGTATTTTAATATCCTTTGAGGTGGAGCAGATGGTCAGTGTAGTTTTTCTGAAGAAATAGATCATCTGAGCTGTTAGTGGCTTTAAGTAGATCTGTAACAACATGATATCCATCATCTCGAGAGAATGCTACTTTCATAAAAAAAAAAAAAAAACTTGTGATGAATGTACAAACACCTCTCTCGCTATCTCCTTGGGAAAGAAAAAATATTTCCTTCTTCGATACCTTCTGTGTCAGAGTGATTTTCTATATGCCATAAAAGCACCAGTCCCATATATGTTCAAATGTTTGTGATGAATCATTTGTCTGCTTCTATTCTTTGGCAATGTTATGAGAGTGCACAATCAAAAGAAAAGCCCATTTAGTCATCACTGAGCTACAGAGTGAGTATGAATGTGTGTTCTGGTGCTTTTGGCAGCTTTAGATCACAGTACGGGAGGCAGTCTGCCAGAGTCGGTCTACGCATTCATTTGTATTGCTGCCTGCCGTAGAGGTTACTGCTGCCAAATGGGCTTTTGATGAATGTTTTTCACCTTTATGTTTTTAGCTTGTCAGGGAAGGATTTGGGTTGAAATTATTACATTCTATTATTCTTGCGTCACTAATGAAAAGCAGGGCTGCATGTTAATTTATTTTTATTTTATGTACAGTATAAATATCAGAGCTGTGATCGTGTGAAACCCTAAATTGACCTGATACTGTCTTTTTTTTTTCCTCCCTCCTCAAACTAATTGCAGAAAAGGGGTGTGTGAGAGGTGCGCACACACACAGAGAGAGAGAGAGAGAGAGAGAGAGAGAGAGAGAGAGAGAGAGAGAGAGAGAGAGAGAGAGAGAGAG
>CM075013.1:8152279-8177982 GCA_037576675.1 Pangasius sanitwongsei | reverse complement strand
TTTTTTTTTTTTTTTTTTTTTTTTTTTTTTTTTTTTTTTTTTTTTTTTTTTTTTTTTTTTTTTTTATTTTTATTTTTGTTTTTTTTTTTTTTTTTTTTTTTTTTTTTTTTTTTAATAAAAGAGTGAGTTTGAGGTGTGGGTGTCTGTGCCAGTACTGATACCAAAATGACCAACCTACATAGTACTAAGTGATCAGGGACATAATCAGTATCAGTATTGTTGCATCCCTAATGTTCAGTTTAATATGCCAATCATATTTTTTGTTGTTGTTGGAAGCACCTGAATCTTTGTTCTAAACCAAGGGTGCTTCTGAATGTAGAGCAAAAGTTATTTTGGGCATTAGCTGTATTTTTAGCCTTGCTACAGTAGTGGAATCTTGCAAGTTACTATCGCAGAGCCCCAGCGTTTGCCCATCTGAGCCAAAGATTTGTGCATAAGCATCTGTAATCCTTTTAAACGATTCATCCTATTCTGTGCATATTTTATCTGCTTACTCCTCACTCCTGTGCTCCCTGCTTTGTTTGGGTTCTTGGACCTGGCAAAATCCTTCAGTTGTTGAACACTGGATAGATGACATCCAGTCCTCTGTGTTCACAGGGGAAGAGAGTGAAACTGTTCATATCTTACACTCTGGGTCTTCGCAGCTGGTAAAGCTTAGCAATGTAATCCCTAAGCAGGTTTCAGCCTATTTTTACCACTTCAGGTGTGGCATGCCACAATGAATAGGACACAAGAGCAGCAGCCATTTGTTAGATGTTTGGTTCCACAGGTTTCAGTTACTTCAACAAAGGGTGTTTGGGGAGGTCATTCAGGTCCCACCCTTGTACTAGCTGTATTGTGTCCAGTATTTGGGTTGGTTAAAAAAAATGATAAACAATACAGCTCTGGGAAAGTTCTTTTGGTATTATGGAATTATGAATAAGCTGTTTTTACAAAACAGACTCAAATCTGTGCACATTTCTTTCATTCACAGACTACATGTAAATGACATGGCAGCTCTGAAAGTCCTGAACACAACATCTTACAGAATACAGACATATTGTAGCTGAGCCATACATTTTGCTAGTGACTTTGCAAGCCAGTGTCTCGACAAGCAAAGCATAACAGGAGGCAGGGCTTGAATCTGCTATGAAAAAAACGCCCTCAATTCACAGTAATCAAGGCTAAAGAACTTGTGCAGCAGCTTGGTAAAGTGAGTTTAAAACTGTGATCCCCCCCACTACACTGTAACGTCCTTGTTTAATGCCCCACTTGAGAATTTTTGCAGTCTTTTTCTTCCTGCGGGGAAATATCTCAGGCCATCCTCTTTCAATCTGCTTTTAGGTCAAGGGACAGTTCGTTCCCCACTTTTGAAGCTTGTGCATATTTTCATGCTCCTGCTTAGCCGTAACTCTTATGGCAAAAAAAAATGACACGGTCTTCTGCCACTATGGGAAAACCATTAGAAAAGCTCTTACTCAATTATCCACTCCACCACTTGCTTCTGTGTAACAGAGCTCCTTCTTCTGTTAGCTTCCGAATGAGAATCAGCAGCTGTTAAGCACACATACTTTACGTTCCTTCGTCTCATCTGTAGGGGAAACTTTCACCTAACAGGCTTCACTTCTACATGGGCCTGGAAAGGATAGGAAATTGTATTTGAAGGGAAGATCCGAGGGAGAACAGAAGGACTGCTTTGGAGAACTGACCCAAAGCGATGGTTCAGCCTGCCTTCTGTTAAGGGAACCCCCAGCACGAGTAGGCCACGCTCTGATTTAGACACTTCACTGCCAGCACTCATTAAGCAAACATATTCTCTTGGAGGGCTTTCTGCTGAACCATGTGGCTTGGTAACAGAAAAGTTGGAAGGTTCATGTGAGGATGGATTTAGACAGTTCTACCCTGTTCCAGTGTCATGCATTTTATTTTTTGCAGTATATCTCTTTTTCATTTCTTTAAGGAGTCATGGCTCCCTTTCTCAAATTGCTTGAGGGATTTGAAGATTTTTGGGGTTTAGACACATGGCTTAGGTTGTCTGTTCCTGATAGCTGGCTGGGATACTCACTTTAGCTGCTGGTATTTCTGTAGCTGTGACAGCTTTGGGTTTTAAGATTACTCAGAACTTGAAAGTACTTGATTTTTGTTTGTGTGGGAGCCAGTATGAGGGAAGTATGAGTGACCTTACCTCCATGACTTTCAAAGAGCAAAGTCCTATTGTTGTGAGGATGACAGTCATTGATTTCTCTTTTTTGCTGTGCTTTAACTTTTGGGCATTGAGGGCTTTCCGTGGTTTCTTACTCCTCAAGGTAAACCTCACATATTTGATCCAGAATCAGTTGAACTGAAGCACACCTGACATTTTTAGACTGAGAGGCCTTGCCTTCTTTCCAAGCATCCCATAAGAATTAAGGTTCTCTTTGTACAAAGAACTGGAAACTGATAAGAGAGTTCTTCACTGTTTGACTTCTATAAAGGGATATCTGCCAGCAGTGAGGAAAGAAGATGGCTGTCACCTCTGAATGAACTCGAGGATTGAGTAGGATTCTGGTCCCCGTTCTTTTCTCTTTTAAAGATCTTTTGCATTATAATCTCTGTGCAATCTCTGCAGATGTCTTTTTTTTGCGTTATGCTGAAGCTGTTTTAAGCCTCTGTCTGGAACCTCTTTTCGTCAGGTGCTGAACCCTGGGGTACTTTCACGTTCAGCTGATTTTGTGTCGTTTTCTCCTCACCCCCACCCAGGTTTTTTTGCATTGTAGTGGCAACTTTAATTCTATAAAAGTTTATGAGCGTATCCTGTATTTCTAAGCTATCTAAGCAGCAGTGAGGATTTGTCTTTGTGATTGTCTGGTGCCTCTTTCTCTGGAAAGAACAATATTCATCTGGTATCATCAGGGCTCTTCTCTCCTGTCATGTAATCATGATTAAAGGTATGAAAAGCAAAAAAATTAAATCTCACACTCATTCTCTGTCAGTTTGGATGCATGACAAGTGTTCATTTCTGACAGAGTTCTCCCATCTCTGTAATCTGACAAAGCGCTGTGCTCAGCAAATGTTGCTTATGAATGAAATGTATATGGTAATGTGCATATGTCTCAAATGTAAAGAGTCTTGTTTCTTCTCAGGTGTGCGGATGTTGGATGGAGAGGTGACCGATGTGGTGGAGGCTCAATCTCTCAGCCTCAACCCTCAGCATATAGACATCTACAGCGCTAGCTGGGGGCCCGAGGATGACGGCAAAACGGTGGACGGCCCTGCCAAGCTCGCAAAGGAGGCTTTTTTACGGGGAGTAACTGAGGTCAGTGATGTTGACTTGTTCTCTCCACTTCTCCTTCTGTCTATCTTCCCCCTTCTTCACTTTTTTTCCCCCATAACTTCTCTTTTTTTTTTTTTTTTTTTTAAACTAAACTGTTAGTGGTTTAATATTTTAATCTCTATTCTGTTACCAAGAAAATAACCTGTCTTTGGAAATGGTATACACTGTTAGTAATTTTTGATTTAACTGCTTTGCCTTATTTCAAGTTCTTACTTGCTGTGAGCAATAAGCATTACGAAGGTCAAATTTACTCCTAATCCACCACTGACCTTCATAACTTTCAGCTGTTACCGTGGAAAGCGTCTTTCAAAAGTGGAAATGTGCAGTCCAAAATGTCAAGATTTTTTTTTCTTGACAAGTGGAATTCGTGGTTTGGCATAGATTGCTTTGAGTCATATTAGGGATAGCAGGCAGAGTGACACTTGTTTAATTTAAATGTCACCTTAAGTGGTGTGTTTTTTTTTTTTTTTTTTTTTTTTTTTTTTTCCCCCCCCACTGAGAAACCTCTAGGCAGATTTTTCTGGATTTTAATGGTTTAGAAAAAACTTAACACCTGATTGCTGTGTAGGTACGTGTGAAATTGGATTAACATGAATGGCATTAAAGGAACTGTTAAGCCAAATAAAAGATTTTTTTTTTTCCTTCTTACCTAGGCCAGATGTTTTGAAAAGGTTGCAAAGGTTTTGTAAAAACAAAAGAAGCAACCCTCACACACCCGCTGAAGAACTGCATACCTGCGTGTATACATTTTCATCTGAGCTATCACTTTAATTTCAGCCCTCCTCTCTGACACACACACACACACACACATTGCCATGTTCTTGGAGTGGCATAACTGGCCTCGAGCCAACAGGCAGACAGTAGGAGAGAGTAGGCTTTGTTGGTGTGCAAGACTGCATTGTGCTGCTCTGAGCATGTAGAATGTTCAAAGCAATAGTGACACTGTGTTAATAATAGCCTTAGTTTACCTTTAGATACTGCTTTTACTATGCCTTGACACAGAGTCTCTGGAAGTGTACTGGAGGGATGAACACTGTTCCAAAAGATATTCCCTCAGCTGGTCTTTTGATAATGGTAATAGAGAGTGCTGTCTAAAACCTCGCTCCAAAATTTCCCATAGGTGTTCTCCAGGGTTGAGTTTAGGTGTCTGTGAAAGCCATAGCATATGTTTTAAATCAAACCATTCAGTGAGCCCTCATGACCTGTGGATCATAAAAAAATGATCATTAAGAATAATCATTTCACGTTAATATGACATACATTTTGGTGACAGAACATTCATCACCATTATGCACCATGACCTTGATTTGATGTTTTTGTGGGAGATTTGCCCTATAAGTATTTTAGGTCTTATTTTTTTTTGGGGGGGGGGAATCAGAAGTCTGATGGCTGGCCATCCATATGATTTCAAGGACTTCAATACACACTTGTATGATTTGACAAATATTCATAGTGATTGAAGTATACAGTATACTGTGATCTCTTGCAGAGATAAAGAATTTCACCCTTTAGCAGTGGCCATGTTCACAAGGTAAACTTTTCGTCCATGAGCTGTGCGCTGTTCCTTCAGTCATTTTGCCATGAAGCACCCCAGCCATTGCCTCGATAATCCGTATTGCAAGTTTTCTCCGGCTGGCTCGATCATGAGCTCTGCCTTGTGCCAGCCCTCGGATCTGTTTCAGGAAATGAGATATGTGTTGCGGAATAAATCCTAAAGCAAACAGGGCTCAAGCCTGGGCATACACATGCAAAAGGAATCCTGCAGTCCAGCAGGTGTGTACATGGACCGAAACTCAAAGAGCTCAATGAACCTTCTCTGTATTGGTCTTGAGCTGTTTTTATTGGAGGCTTTTTATTGCTTTATTGTTAAGAACCTGACGTACAGGAGAGGGCTGCGCAAACAAAGCCTGTTCAAAGGTAACGAGCAAACAGCATCTGAACTGAATTATAGACACAGCCTGCCTTTGCCTCAGACAGCATGCTGAAATGAAAGCCATGTGGGATATTAAAATATACCCTGAAAACATGCCTTGTACCTTTCTCTTCATCGTTTCAGTGACTTGCATATCACTGATATTTGCTTGTAGAGTTTTACTAGCTTCTCTTTTTAAAGTATGTAAACAGACATAATTAACCTGAGGACATCTACATTGTTCTTGTGGCACCGTCTGCTGAGTTTATGATGGCTGGGGGCTAAAAGGAGTTTTCCAAACAACTTCAAAGCAGTGGCCCTAAACTGTAGTTAATGTTCCCAAAACATCAATATGAGAGAGGCTTTGCAGTAGAAACCTTAAACATAGTGGTATTGACTGTGTGTTTATTCTTTTGTTGTGCAGGGACGAGGTGGGCTGGGCTCCATCTTTGTGTGGGCATCCGGTAACGGTGGCCGGGAAAAAGACAGCTGCAACTGTGACGGCTACACAAACAGCATCTACACACTCTCAATCAGCAGTAGCACACAGTACGGCAACGTGCCATGGTACAGCGAGGCCTGCTCCTCCACCCTCGCCACCACCTACAGCAGTGGAGGGCTCAACGAGAAACAGATTGTGAGTCCATCATGCTGCACCCAGCCCCTAGGTGCACTGCATAGCCTCTCTGACCCAGACCATTTGATTTTACAGCTTGTACAGTTGTATTTCCTTTAAAGTAGCCACTATACTTACTTACAATATAACGTACAATATACGAAGAATGTGAACTAAACTCTACCAACTAAAGTCACTTCACTGTCTAGTGTTTATAAGTGACATTTTTTAACATTAATATATCACCTTGTAACTGTCAGGTCAGAATTTTAAGAAGAAATGTCTTTAATGCCTGTGGTTGTAGAAACTACATTAAATTGTGTGGTCAGGATGATAAAATGTGCAACATGGGGCAAAGTTAAAGAAGCCCTTCCATTTTGTGGGAAAAATGTGGATGGTATTTAACATGCCGGTTGTTAACGGTGGAGCGTGGCATGGTGGAAGAGTGCAATGAGGAAAGCATGTGATGATGTGGCCTCAGTTGAAGGAGAGTGGATGCGTTTGCCCCGAGGGTCTGTATTGTGTTTCATAATGCCGTATTCATTGCCAAAGCACTTTTCCAGACCTTCAAACCTCGTCTTTGGTGTGTAGACTGAAGCTTTGTAATGTAAGTTTTCATTTTGAGACAAAGCAGTAACCTCATACTGTAATCGCACCGGTTTTGACCTGTCATTCTTTTGAGCTGGTTTTCAGATTCCTTTGTTAGAGTTTTACTCTGAACGTGCGCATTTCCCATAATGCTAAATGAGTCAGCATTACGTTTTTCAAAACGTCTCTGCACAGATGCTCGGATTTCAAAAATCATTTTTCTGTAGGCTTTAGCTTGACTTTGGCCTGTGTTTTCATGCAGTGACAGGCAATCTTCCCCTTTCTCCTGTTCTCTAATGCCCCCGTTTTGAATGAAGGAGAGAGAATTGCCGTGTCCTCCCCCTCCGAGCTGTCATTCAGCTGCTCAGCAATTTTTAGCACTTAGCCTCAATCCGAGCCGCACCGCCTCAGTCGGTGCACCTCCCAGGATGCTTGTCTGTCATGAACCTTTCCACAGTCTTTCTCGAGGTCTTATTTTCTCTCTGTCTGTCACTACTTTCTCATCCCTCTCTGCTGCTTACACCCGTCACCTCAGTCCTAAGGGCTAATTATGATGCCTCTAGCCTTGAAAGTATAAACCCACATCAGGTTCCAGTGCTTGCACAACTCGAGGTGTATCTGGATACGGCCAAAGCAGATAAGCAGCACAGCCGCTCTTCTATTGCTGCAGTCTTTATTTGATCCTACTAACCCTCTCTGGTTAGGTTTCTAGAGTGCTTAGAGTCTCTTACACATTGAGCTCTTGATTATGAAAAGATGTCTTGAATGTTTCCTCCTACCCACAGATCACTACAGACCTGAGACAGAAGTGTACAGACTCCCACACAGGCACCTCAGCTTCAGCTCCTCTGGCTGCAGGCATCATAGCCCTCGCCCTAGAAGCCAAGTAAGTGAGGCCAACCCCAGCTAATTACAGCTGGAATCATGACCATATCATTATACACCATCAAAATCTGTAAACTATGATATTGTGGCTTTGTTGCAATTATTGTTTTAGTGCCTTCTAAACAGGCAGAGGCAGGAATTATACTTTTCCAGGAAGTCACTATAGTAGAGGTATACTTTGCCATGTTGCACTGTAGTAGTGGCCAGTATTTCCGTGAGAGATTTTCAGATAATGTTTATATTGCAGTACAGCTGCTGCACATACAGCAATGGCTTTTGTGGAGATCAAATATTTATACAGCTTTTAATGCTGGTTTAAGCCTTCCAATCCAGTGTTAAATTTGTATAGTGCTTTTAACAATAGACATCGTCACAAAGCAGATTTACAGAAAGCTCAATGTAAATTTAGACTTCTTATGAGCAAGCCAGAGGAAGCGGACAACAGAAGGAAGAAACCTTGAGAGGAACCAGACTCAAAAGGAAACCGTCCTCTTTTTGCTGATACTGGATATTGGAATTATAAATCATAGCTCTTCTACAACAGTTCTAAGTATGTTTAAAGGATGTTTAGTATGAGCTTATTGTGAATAAGAGTCCTGGGATAATCACAGGGCAGTTTTTTGTTTACAGCAGCAGTTATGGGGTACAAATGTGCAGTATTCAGAAACTGCTTTTGGGAAGTGGCTTTAAATATCAAAAAGTAAATACAAAGAATATCCATGTGCATATCACAATTACTGACACTATCGTGGAGTTACAAGAAGTGAGCTTATGCAATTTGAACCATGAATCTCTGTGGCTCTACAGAGTGACTGTGGGTGTCTCAAATATAGGAAATAATTCATTTCTAGGAAATCATTTCTTTGCAGTGCTTTATGTGGACATTTGAATATGATTTTATCGTCTGATTTGTTTTGTTGCAAAATTCTTCTTGCGGGAAAACATTAACTTTGTAAAAGACTAGCAATGTGTTTCAGTCTTTTTTTTTTTTAGATCATAGTTTTTATATAAATAAAAACATAAAACCAAACAACTGTCCATACAGTGATATTTTATTCTGATGAAAAAAATACTGGCTCTATGCCGGCCCTGTTGACTGTAAGAAAAGCAGAGTTCCTGCATCAGAAGCTCAGGATTCAGCAGAAATCAGAAGACGTCACAGCTCTAGCATTTAACCACAGTGGTGCTAACTCTTTTTAAAAAAAAAAAAAAAAAAAAAAGTTTGTGGTTTATGTAGCATATGTAGCATATGTGTCAACAAGGCTTTGCGGAAACTTTCAGTTTCTTGTAGAATACTGTCTGAACACTCTAAGTGAGTAGGGTGGTTCACTGGGATTGTGACGCATTTGTGACCGTCATTTCTAGCATTACCTGAAGTTCTGATCACAAAATGCCAGTCAGTTCAAGTAACTGCTTGGTCCTAGTGTTATGTTTCAGACTTGACGTTTTCAGTCTCCTGCCAGCAAGCTACAATATAATCATGCCATCTTCCTATGTGTAGTTGTCTGTAGCTATTAATAAGTAAAACAGGCTTGTTACCTGAGAGCCATAGAACCGCAGGTGAAATTTCACCCTGCCTGCCACTTCACACAATTCAATTAGAGACCAACTGTTGAAAGAGAGGAGTTAGCTCTAATGGATTTTTTTTTTTTTTTGTCTGGACAGTAAAAACCTGACTTGGAGGGACATGCAGCACCTGGTTGTGAGGACATCTAACCCAGCTCATCTGATCACTAACGACTGGAAGACCAATGGGGTTGGACGCAGAGGTACTGACATGTACCTTGTGCTTTTCTCTTGTCTGCTGTCTGCTCTGTTTATCGTGTGCTTGAGCTCTGCAACCAAGTGTGGTGTGTTGCCAATCAATGAAGCAATGTTCATTATACCAATCAAGAGTGCATTTCAATTCCTCGCCTGTCTCATAATGTCATTGAATGCTTGGGCCCCTACTAAAATGGACTGCATGGGATTGCCAGGTTGCTGTCAGCAGTATTGATTTCTCTCTCTCTCTCTCTCTCTCTGTGTGACTCTCCCCATCTTTTTTTTTTTTTTTTCCCCTCTCTGTTTCTCCTCATCTGTCACTTGTCTATATCACCCATCTCTTGTGTCTTATTCATGTCTTTCCCCATCTTTCGGTACCTGTCCATCACTTTACATCTGTACATCTCTCTTGCTGTCTGTTCATCAGTAAGCCATTCGTATGGCTATGGTCTGCTGGATGCTGCTGCCATCGTGGCCCAGGCAAAGAACTGGACCAGTGTAGGCCCTCAGCAGAAGTGCATCATCTCCATGGTGGCTGAGTCCAGGTTAGTCTTTCACTCAATGTAACACTCTAATAAATACCCCAATAAAGCTAGCATTTATATTTATAACAGATGAAAGGTAATAGGCAATGGTGTCAAACCTACAGCCCACATCCCGGGACTCGTCTAATAGTTTCTCATCTGGCCCGCCAATTGAATTTCGAATCTGTGTTCTAAATTAAAATCATGTTGTGAACCATAATTGAATTGAAAGATTTGAAAAAGAACTAGTCTCTGTTATTCCACTAGGGGTCAACATAGAGAAGTAAACACAGGGGTGTAAACTAAATGACAAAATGTGCTAAGATGCTAATTCTTCATTAGGGAGCTAAAAATGTTAAATTGGGGGGAGGGGGGTTGTTAATGAATTGCACTTGCAGTTGTTGTTGCAGTTCCCACATTTGTGGTGCCCTGCAAGAGATTCTTCGCATCTCTGCCCTCGTGATTTCTCATTAAAAGCCCGATTTTAATAGGCAGTGAGCATTATACTGACAAGCGATGCTATGACAGGTTTGATAGCATGTCGCATTCACAGTCCACGTGAGCGGAGATTGAACCGCTCTGCTGAGTTTGATGTTCCGTCATGAGGGGGAGACTCGCCCGCAGTGCATGTTTAAGGGAAATAATTACTTGCAGATGAGCTTGTATACCACACTCGTGTCTCTGCTGACAATCACACCCTCCTCCAAATGCCCCCCTCCTTTATGTACACAAGCCCTCTGGAGAGATCCTACTCTTTTCATCTCCGTCTCCCCCCTGGCTTCCTTCATATTATAGAAAAGATCAGAGGGCTTTGGAACGAAGCCCAGTTGAGCATGCTGGTTAGTACGGTCACAGAGCTGGAGCTGGTCCAGCTGAGCTTAGTGATTATTCTACATCTCTGCATTGATCCCTCCTCCCAACATTAAACCCAGACTGTAACTACTGAGCTGTTTTTGACATACATCTGTGTGCAGGAATTTTAGTTCTGTCTGCCATCTCACGGGTGATCGGCAGGGTCAGTAGCTTTATGTTAAGCCCTGGCCCTGCTTTCATGAATAGGACCGTACTGTTCTGAGCTCCTTACAGGATTTGCCGTGGTGTATAGAGATCCTGGTACCTGGCTTACAGTGGCACAGACAAGCTCTCTAGCGGGGACAGATTATCATGGTCTTAAAGTTTAGTGTGGTGTCTCTTGCTCTAGGCTTTCACGTACATGTGACGTCCTTGTGCTATATCATGTTATTGTCCAGGCCACAGTGGCCCGGTCCTGATTTTTGTGGGGGTTTTTTGTTCTGCAGCAGTGGGTGTGGTGGATCTGGGAAAACACTTGGCCTTGTCTCAAGGCTCTGGAAAATATCATTTGGTGGTCCGATGAGACACAGTTTGGATTTTCTGCTGATAACTGGAGTGATTTACGGTTACACTTAGATTGCTCATCAGCCTTGTCATTTGGTGTTCCAAACGTGAAAGCACTTTACGTACCTTGCAGAGAATATAGATTATTGTAGGCTGCATGATGCAAGTAATATAAATACTGAACTCCTATGCACTTGTAACCCAAAAAAAAAAAAAAAGTGTTTAGCTAAGATCTTCCATGGAAGCAGTAGTGATGTATTGTTTTTCAAGATTATATGCATACATTTTGAAAAACAATGCTTTAATGCATTTTAATCTCTCACCCTCTCACCCTTTCCAACAATAGAAAGATCAAATGTGCAGCTGCTAAAAGCACAGAATCAGTAAATACAAGTGCAGAAACAAAAAAACTTAGCTATGAATTTGGCGCACTCACTGTGTATGTGTCTGTGTGTGTTTTTTTTGGTGTGTGTGTGTGTTTTTTGGGGGGCGGGGGACTTTGTCTTAATTTCTGTTTGAATCACGTCACTGATTATAGTCTAATTGAAAGTGGATTATGGGACAGCTTTGTACAATTAGCGGACAGCATTGTGTTTGTTTTATGTGGATGGCTAAGTGAAATTAGGGAAAGGACAAGGCGACTTTCAGCATCCAGCAGTTCACCTCTGTTTTGAGAGGAACTGTTACAGAATGCACTCATGTAAGAGATTGTGCTTTTCTTTTCAGGAACATTGGGAGCCACCTGGTGATCACCAAGAGTGTAGACGCATGCTCAGGTAAGCCCAACTTTGTGAGCTCTCTGGAACATGTCCAAGCCCAGCTCACACTGTCCTACAACCGTCGTGGAAACCTGGCCATCTACCTGATCAGCCCACAGGGCACCCGTTCGACTCTGCTTGCCCCCAGGTCAGCGGTCATGAACTATTCTGCTTGCCTTTTATGTCACATGTGTAAGGTTTTTGGGCATGATGGTTTTTCTCCCTTCCTCTGGAGAAAAGCAGACCCACTGTTGTATGGGTTGTACACTGGATTTCCCCCTCGTGCTAATTAAAGACTGTATTTCTCTGTATGTCCTTCAGACCCCATGACTACTCCTCTGAAGGCTTCAACGACTGGGCCTTTATGAGCACCCACTCATGGGATGAAGACCCTCGGGGAGAGTGGACTCTGGAAATTGAGAATGTGGCCGGAACCAGTGACTATGGTAACTCCACATTAATATCCTCTCCCTCAAGGTTCTTTATTTTGTAGTGTATTAATGCATGCAGACGTTTTAGCTGAAGCGAGAAGTCTCACTCCTGGAGTTCCAGTGGGTTGCTTCTCTGCATAACTTTGCAATTGTAACTAGAAGAATATAGCAGAATGTTTTTTTGCAACAGAGGGGTTGGACTGTGGCAAGGTTTTCCCATTTTTTTTGTTAAGGTCAAAATAAATGATTGCTGCTGCTTTTTTTTTTGCCGTTGACTATCTTAGAGTTGTTTTTTTTTTTATTATTATTATTATAAATGAGGAGAGGAGAACAGGCTATGTCATGGTCGAACTTAATGCTGGGCATATGTTGTTATAGCAACAATTAACAAATCCTTGGTTAGCAGACTCTCCATTTATTGACACTTCCAAACAGGGCTTTCTGTTGACGGAGGATGTGATTTGTTGTTGTAACTTTTGCGTTCCATCATGTTCTGTGAAAATCTTTCACTAGGCTTGCAACAGTTTTAATGCCTATTGATCTAACTCGATTAAAGCTTTTTCTGTCAACTAGATAGCTGTCTGAAGGAAGTTTCTCCACTGAAAGTGCTCTCTAGGCTAGGGCAATTAAGGCCAGCAGTTAATCTTACTCTGAGAAATTAGCTTCCCACTGCTGTAGACTTCACAGGAAATTAGGAGTGGCCTTTCCTGCATCCTCCTCCCTTTATTCCCGACATCTTGTTGTCTGTTTTATGAGTGGTTGGCTTTACTTGTTTTCTTTCTCTGTATCCTGTTGTAAATCTTATTAATTAAATATGGCAAAGTAAATCGAGACTTACTCTTCCCCTGTCCCCTGCTATAAGGCTGTCCAGCCTATCATTCAGCAGACCGTAAATATTCACTGAGCCCCGGCTTACATTGTTCAACTGGTGTGAGTTTTACTTGACTAGCCCAGCTATAGTGTGAATAATTTAGCTGCATTGATTGTATTAGCCTGATTTAGCAAGCTGCTGACTTTGAACAGTGCATGTTAACCGATTTTAATTGTGCCGAGTTAAAGTGGGTGGAATAAATCAACCTGACATTAACAGTCTGTTTTCTTAAATAAGCATTTTAAAAGCCTCTGTAGCACAATCTACCACAACACTGCATATTAATCTTTATCTGTTTTACAACTTGTACAGCTTATTTACTGAAAAATCCTATTATAAGAATTAGTACAGTGGGCAAAAGGTATTGTGTAGTAGCAGATGATACACTTTTTTTTTTTTTCTCTGTACGAATGGGTCATTTTTTTCATGTCTTGTCTCTCAGGCACTCTGACTCAGTTCATGCTGGTTCTCTATGGCACTGCGTCCGCATCCGCTGGCTTGTCCACACCATACTCCATCCAACTCCCAGAAGATGGCTGTAAAACCTATGACCTCAGTCAGATTTGCACAGGTAAGGGTTCTGCTGCTGAAGCGAGGGTGCCCCCTGCAGCCCAGCACCTGTATGTGCAATGCTGACAGCTTATTAAACTCCACCTTTACTTTTTGAATGCATATTCAGATAAAACACATCTAATTCACACACTATAGTTAACCAGCCGCCATGTTGGGTATCTGCTTCACTAGTTTTATAGTGGAGCCATGAGGCTGAACTAATGGGGGGGGGGGAGAAAAAAAAAGTCAACTAACATTTGTTTGTAAACACGTGCCTAAATATTCATGTACTCGCTTCACCTTACCCTATATAATGATAATTTGCAATTTTGAAAATATCAAAACTGATATTTTCAATCAAAAGGATTTTGAAAAATAGCTAGGATAGTCTTCATTTACAAATGCAAATTTAAAGTATAATTTGTATTTTTATGCTACATTTCCACATATAGGCTATTTTTCTTTTTTCCTACTTTACTAAACATGAGCAAAGCTGTGTGACACATAAGAAGTCGATGCTTTTGGGGGCAAGTGTGTGCATATACCTTTCTTGTTCACTATAATTAGCCTTGTGGGCATCAAACTTCTGTGTGTTCCGTGTACTGGATGGGTGATGGTGTTATTATTTTAGCCTGGCCTGTGGTTTTGTCCGCTCAGCTCATCAACTGTTTGATAGCCTAGCTGTAACACTATAAACATATGAAAACTGGCTCATGCTAACTGGCAAGCCAAGATTGCCTCTGCTGTCCTGCTTTTCTCTGTAATGAATTCCCATGAGTTTTTCATCTAACAGTCACTGACTGTTTAGCATCATGTACATTTATAGGAAGGTGGGTCATCGAAACCGTTACCTTCATAAATTATACTAGAGTTTATTCTCGTTTTGCTACGTTTTTTTTTTTTGTCATTTGTTTTTGGAAGCACAGCATTTTGCCACATTTTCCTTCCTGAGCAGACAGTGATGGCGGTGAGTGAAGCAGCCTGGGAGGTGTCTGTAAAGAGACTGCTGTCCAGCCAAGCACTCTGCACCCGAACTCAGTCTTCCAAACGGGCTTTCTCAGCCAAATAAACACACAATCATGTTATCAAATTTTACGTTTTCTCAGAATCATTTTTAAAAGTAAGAAATAAAGAAGTGGCTATTACACCTTTAAGAGGCTTATAATGCTGCACTGGTTGCGGGTGCTCTGTGGCTAAACCTTTGTGAGAGTCTCTGGTGCTTTACACTTTCTATTCCTCTAAAGTGTGGGTCTTTTACAGAGTAGGCAAAATATATTAATAACCCCTGATATCTTCCTTTTGGACTGGCAGCTCAGTGGTTCTTAAACCTCAGAGACAGACAGTCCACATTTTTGCTGTTTTGAACAAACAGAACGCGGGGATAGTAGCTGTAACTGAGCTTATTTGCCTGCCTATTGGCAGATGTGTCTCCTTTGCTGGTCTGACATCATCTCCAAATGTCCAGAGCTGTAAGCGCTACTAAGAGTTGCAACAGGTACTAAGCATGACATTTTCAAATTGCATTCGTTCCAGTTGTGTATATTGTTCCCTGAATTCGGGCCTGTTAATAAAAAGTGCCTGTGCTTCCTGATTAACTTGCTGTTTTCCTATTAACTAAAAAACATGTCTTTTAAGGTGGGTTTATGGCATGCCACAGAGGTTAAACACAAATTACTCATATTAGGTATCAGGAAAATGTGCTATTCGCATGGATAAAGATCCTAAAGGGGCCTTGCTTTCTAGGTCATATTTTCTAATTAACCTGACAGACTTAGCTGCAATACACAGGCAGCTCCTTTAGCACTCATCTGGCCCTGCTATTTAGTAGACAGGGTATTTTTAGTATGGGATCTAAGTGATTCTCATTTCAATACTGTGTCGGAGTCTATCAAATTCTATGTACCAAATTACTATTTCTCTGCTATTAGTGTTCAGCATATTTGAATGGAAATTTTTTATACATGGTATTCTTCACCATATCAAGCTTTCCATCTCTGTGCAGTTATAATTGACTTCTTTTCTCTTTGTATGCAGAGTGCAACCCCGGGTTCTACATGTACCAGCAGGGTTGTGTACGTGTGTGTCCTGCAGGCTTCACGTCAGTCTCCCACTCTGAGCTTTGCTCCCAGAATGAGGTGGCTCCTGTCCTGCATCCGGCCTGCATGCCCTGCCATGAGCTCTGCCTTACCTGCAGCGGCACAGGGCCAAAAGACTGCCTCTCATGCCCTCCCCACAGCCACCTGGACATATTCACTGGCACCTGCCAGCACCAGAACCAGATTCAGCGTGAATCACCCGATGCTGGCTTGTTCCCATCTCGTGGCAGCGCCTCTTCTGGTATCCTGAATCTACAGGTCTCGTCCAGTCTACCCGCCACTGTGGCAGTGCTCTGCTGTGCCTTTATCGCAGCCACCTTTGTAGTGGTGTTTGGCCTGCTCCAGTTCCGCTCGTATGGCCTCACTAAAGTGTACAGTTCTGAAGCCAGCGCGGGCTCCGTAATGCGTGCCAGCTTCGGCCTGGGCATGGCACGCAGTGGCATCATTTCCTACAAGGGCATCCCAAGTGTGTGGAACGAAGACGGGGGCAACTCAGAGTCCGAGAATGACGAGTTTGACGTCCACAATGAGAGAACTGCCTTCATCAAAACACAAAGTGCTCTTTAACCCTTTCCCACACACTTTTGCTATCTTTCCTCTCCTCAACTATTTTCTTTCTTTTTCTTTTTGAAAATATGGTCTTTCACAGGCTTGTCTCCCCTTTCTTTCTTTGGGTTTGATCCAGCTGTTTATTTATTATTTCTTTTTTTTTTTCCCCCCATAGTGGTGAGCTTGTAATGTCAGGGCCTCACTGAACACACCTTTTCTCGCTCACTTGGCCTCAGTGCCTCTAAAGGAAAGCCTCCATGGCTTATTGGCTGGAGGATGACACAAAAAAAAAATTGATTGTCCCACGCTTGCCAGCAGGACTCTCCAAAAACACAATAAACACAATGATTGTCATTTAGTCTCTTCCTCTTCTTTCCAGTCCCACCACATGTTGCCGAATGAGATCTAAGGAAGAAATTCTATTATTGTGTGTACCAGAAGTGTCCAGTCTGACCAATTAGTCTGATTCTTAATCACAGATGATTCGTTTAGTGTGAAAGGAATCATTGTGAATGTTATTCTTATGCTGGGGGCCTTTTTAAAAGACAGTGCATATTTTTTTTCATGTTCTCTTGGGAGTTATTGAGGCTAGCATGTTTTCATTTTCAGTGCACACACGGATTCACAATGCAGACCCCAAGAATAATTCTCCTACAGAGAATTTCAAATGCTGAGTTCATTGTTTTTCTTACTTTCTCTTGAAGGCAGTTTACACTGCTGTAACCTCATGTTCTCTTTCTGACTCCCTGGAGTTAGTTTTGCAGCACTGCTCTGAAATGAACTCCATTTGAGGCCTTGGGAGAAACTCTAGCAGGGCTTCTCAGGATTGCGCGGACAAACCCTGAGAAGTGATAAGGCAGTTTAACTTCCTTCTGATGTTCGTTTCATTTGTCTTTATATTATATGTGGACATGGTAAGTTCTATTTTGGCAGTAAGGGAGTGACTTTTTGCGAATGAATCTACAAGGGCTCAAGTGAACACTTCAATGCAGCTATTGTGTGAGGCAGGGAATCGGAGTAGATTATTCTAGATTAATCTGGTTGGAGAAATAATTAAATCGAGCATCAGGTTATTTCAGTTTGTATTGAATGATGTGGTTACTCAAACCCAGTAATGGTTTGGCCTAATTCGGTTATATTCTCTTTATGCTCAAGTCCATATGGTTTTATTGAGATGTTGTGAGCTGGATTTTAAACTGTTGTTTTTTTTTTTTTAAATAATAAAAGTAGACATTGCCTGTGTGTGTGGAAGACCATTGGGTCATGGATGGGTCTTTTGAGATTCCACACTCGTCTTCATATTCAGTAATTGTAGCAGTAATAGGAGATGCCATTTTTACCATTTTTAACATCAGTCTTTTCAAATGTCTTCTAGTAACAACAAAAAAAACCCCTCCAGGATTGCTTTTTAAAGGTGTGGTGTTTAAGACTTGGTGGTGTTTCAATATGGTTAAGTTAAAATCCTGCTTCTTCCACAAGTGTGCTGTGGACAATTGTACCATATCAAATTCATAGGGCTGCATTGTTTTTCAAATAGCCTTCACTTCAGCCTCAGACTCTAGCATATTAAATGGTCATCACATCAAAAGCATTAGCATCACGCCTCAGTAATTCATTTCTGTCAGTTTTATTTTTTGTTTCCCCTTCTGACTGTACGTGTGTTTGACTTTAATTATAGAGCTATTGTTAAGAGCAATAGGATGTTTCTCGAAGTCCTTATCTACCCAGTTAAATATCTTTTATTATTTTTACCACGTATTCTTTTAGGGAATATGACCTTCAGTACTTTTAAATCTTCATTAACTAAATCCTGCCTTGGAGATTTATAATTTACTGAAACTTTAATATTGTTTACTTGTTCTTTCTTTTCATTACCTCCAAAATGGTCATTGTTTTTCTTTCACATTTTTTTTTTCTCTCTGTTAAGAATACACCTTATTTCCCTTTTCCAAGTTTAGTGTAAATGACATATGTATATATTCACATTTTCTTTTTGTTTTCTTTTTATATTTAATTCTCCTTTTTTTTCCCTTTGCTTTGCATTAGTTTGTTCTGTCTAGCTTAAATTAACAAATATACACAGCGCATTAATTTATAGGAATCACATCATCACAGAGTGCACTAAGAAGGACCAGTATGCATCTAAGGAACACTAATTTCAATTCAAAATATTTAATGTTACGGAAAAAATGGAAATTTACACGCATATAGATCTATCTCTATAAAATTACTTCATGACATAATTGAATGGAATTTGATTAATTACTTCATGGAATTCAGTGAAGAACAGAATCAAAGATGGAGTTGGGTTCTTTTGCCATTCTTAATATAATGTTACGATATGAGCCCTTTGAGATTAAAGATTCGATGGGCCTCATTCTACATTCACACTAGCAAGTAACAAAACAACAGGGGACCTCATTTCCTTTAAAGAGCCTTTTCATGATAAGTGCAGCAGGGTGACATGCCTTCATTTATGTCATTTGGTTATAAAATGGTGGATTGGCCAGGAAATTCCTCGGATTTGCCTACTCTCGTCTTAATTTTGTATCTGTGTTTGGTTCCCGTTTTGTTGCACAAAAACAATAATGAAACCATTGAACATTAAAATACTTCTCAGATCAATTTCACGTGGTACACGTGATGTATATTAATTGCGCCGTTGTCTGTGTGTTTTGGCTAATATCATTTATCAGAACTACAAGCAGTAATGGTGGCAGTCACTCCGCTCCACAAGATACAAATCTGGAGTAAGATCAGCAACTTGTCGCTTGCTAGTGTGATGTAGTTTGAGTTGTGCCATCATGTTCATTCTCTCGATATTATTATCCTAGTAAGTGTTGAAATGGTGAACTCAGCTAGACGTATCGTCTTAGGCTGTTACACTCAAATAATGAGAAGGTCCGACGTTGAACTAGCAGCATGACGTCTTCTTATGAAGGTCTTCTTATTAAAACACAAGCATTAAGTACCTACAGAGTCCTGCAGGATTATTGGGCTTTGTGGAAGGCATGACCAAAGACAGGAACGTGAAACATGTGCATGCTACACAGGCGAGTAAAACTGCAGGATAGGCTCGCTTGATAGATAGGGATTATTTTCATTCTAGAGTTTAAGATGGATGTGATTCTGTCATGTTTCGCAAGGTACATCAGATTCAGAAGTGTCTCTCTCTCTCTCTCTCTCTCTTTCTCTCTCTCTCTCTCTGTCTCTCTCTCTCTCTTGCGCACACACGCGCACACACACACACACACACACACACACACACACACTGAACCTGTTTACCACCATGCACTTCTTCTGTGCCCAGCTTGAATTGTCAATAAAGTCCTGTTGTTGAAAGACTTTAGTATATATCTGAGACAAAACAACTACATTAATATAAAATAGACCTATTTTTGTGCATTGTCATATTCATGTAATTTAAAGATTTTTGCCTTTTTAATTTTTTTTCTCCTTTTTATTTAATTGATGTCAATATATGAATTATAGATTTATGAAAAATAAAGATCTATGCAAAGTTATGAAGCCGCCTCTTTACTTACCACTGTTTGGTCTTTTAGACTTCTCTTTAGACTTTTCACATTTATATTTTCCAAAAGCTCCTTTGCTTTGCTGTGGCCTAGATTTCTTATGACTTATGCTATTTAGTTTATTTAATTCTAATTCTTTTATTTGGTTTAGTTTGACTTCACTTAGCTGCAAGAGCAAGACAGTCGAGTGAGGTAAAACTATCCATTACATCTGTACTTCTATATAAAGACATTTGCATCCTGTAGAGGTTTAGATGGTGAGCAGTGACAATCATGTTCGAGGTGTGCTTTTTGTTGCACAGGAAACAGCGAACAGTGCTCTTGGTAAGAGCTGTTTAAAAAAAACAATCAAACTGTACTGCCACTGTGTATATTTAAACCTCAGTACGTTCTTTTACTATAATAAGATCATAAGATCATCATCCTGGATGAGTGATCCTCAACAATAATTTAGTTTCTGTATTTGCTTGAATGTCTTGCATACATCTATACAACTGGCAAGGGGACTCGCAAATTGTAAAGACAATGTTAATGAGTCTTTTTTTTCTTCTTCCTCAAAGACCGCCACACGTTTTCATTTGACTGCACGTGAAGAGGTCTAACTTGCCTGTGTAAGCAATGCGTCATTCATGTGCAGCACTATAAAAGATGATGGTGGGTGCATAGCTGCAGTACATGATCACTTGACCTGTTTCTCAAACTGTATTTTTAGTGCAATTAGTGTGCTTGCTCGAGAGGTGTAGCATTCTATTAATACCCAGAGGCTGTAATAGAACTACCAAAAGTGAAGTGTGAAACACCAGCACTTTTTGTGCTGTTCAAGTCTGAAACCTACCAAAGAGATGATGCACCGGATTTTTAGTCTGGGTTTTATTATTTTTTTTTTATATATATATATTTTTGGCGCCTGTTCTTGTCGAGTTCTGGACTGAGATTTGCTACGTGAGAAACCATATATCAATCTGTCATTTTCAAGAATATTGCACTAGCAGTTTCAAAAAAGAAAACCAACGGTTGGTTTGCTCTAAGCCTAAAGTTTCTGTTCTTGCTGTTCAACCCCAAAATAAAGTTCTAAAAAAAAAATCAGTTAGAAACGAAATTATTAGACCTGATTTATTTTGTCCTTGTTTTTGCATATTTAAAAATAATTTAAATACACACACACATACATAAAGAAATGAATAAATTTACAGTTTAATAAATTCAGTAAAAATTATTAACATCGAGTACACTGCTTCCATTTTGGAGTGTAACAATAAGATAATTTTGGTCAATGCATCGATTAAAATAGATTCATTGGTATCTTCAAATATCGAATCGTTGCCTAATGAATCAAATTGTATTGTAACAGATTCAGTGATATCGTCAATTATGAAATCATTTCCTTATGAATGTAAATGTTGTCTTTTCGTTTGGAAGTAAGTTCCAAAACTCAGTTTTACACATCATAGGTTTATACTCCTACTTCTAATCAGAGAATTAATTGCTTTAAAAAAAATTATAAAAACATAACGATAGGTGCAATATCTCAGAAAAGTGTATTGTAACATAGTTATCATCTCTCTCGATGTTAAAATGTACTCCAGAGTAGCTTCCTAGCACTTAGTCCAACTCTTGTGTTTATCTGTGGTCCTCTACTCTTCTGGATTCTGCCCCTCTTGTAAGTCATGGTCAGAAACTGCCAAATGTTGAGATGTAAACATAAATGTAATTACTGTTTAAATATGATGACAGATGTTATGTTTATTATAAATCCAGCTGGACCTGATTGAACAAGTTAGCAATCTTGTACATCGTGATGCAGATCATGGAAAAGTATTCAAGTATCGCGATAGAATTTTAAGGACACTACACTCAGAAACAAAGAATACCAAACTGTATGCACCTCTCTGTGGAGGTACATGTTTTGTACCTTAAGTATGTATCTTTGTCCTGAAAATGTGAATATAGTATACTTTTAAAATTGGTTTAAGGTACATAATTGGAATGAAATGACTTGGAATGAAGAAGGTGATGTATTTCCTTTTGAATCAGGAAGTCAGACTGAAGTCCCACCAAATCTAAACAAGAGCCTTTTTTTCAGCTGTGGAGGATTTCTCACCACTTTAACAAGGACAGTATCCTAGACGATGAGCTGCTTTATGTTTGAGCTGAGGTCTACTTTCAGCACTGCAGATAATGACAGAGAGCTGCAGGGTCATCACTCTGAGGCATCTGACCCAGCAGAGTGATAGAGAAAATTAATTATTAAATATTAATTACTCTTACTTATGGAGAACCCCTGACAGTGTATAAATACAGAATCACATTCTTGATCAGTCTGAGGTGGCAAGACATTCCAGCACTAAACAGCCCCAAGATGGTAAAACACGCCTCTGAAATTTGCCTGTCACATAACCGCCAGCTGGCACTAATCCCACCCTCTGCAAAACGAACAAACAAAAAGCAAACATTTCATCTCGGCCGAGAAAAGGCAACAGTGTGCAGGAACACGCACCACCAAAACGCACCTAAAAGCCATGTTTACTGCCTACAAGCTGCTACTGTAGAGCAAGATGTACGCTGGGGGCGGGACATATACATTCTAGAGAGCATTTAATTGGATGACCTCCAGACTAGTACAGGATGAGTCATGGAAAATGAATGTTAATCATTTTCACAGAAGTGACAGACTATGAAATTAAAATGAGAATATCTCCCAAGCTATTTATTCTTTTACTACAGTACTACTGTTTTGGTAATCATAACACACAAAGCTCAGAAACACCTCATTTGAATTCAGATGCACTTCAAGGATCACAACAGATGCATCTTAAAGGTACATCACACTGGTAAAAGATACCCAACAAAAGATGTACCACTGGTTGTACATAGAAGGAAAAGAAAAGCAAAAGTAGATTTGGGGTATGTTTTATTTCTGAAAGTGTAAGGAGCCTGGACTAGGAAGAGAGCTGAGAAGCGACAGAGACATGGTTAACGCCCCTACACAAAACAATCACACCACAACTCATACAGTCATCAAAAAAAAGCTGATGATAAAGGTTAGCTTTTAATAATAATTTAAGTTTATTAAACAGTAATCATCACACCTGATAGATTCGCTGCTTGAATAAACTAATACAATTGGATTATCTCTGTATCAGCGGCTCTTATTATTACTGCAACTAACTCAGTGCAACATTTCCATTGTTTGATGGGCCGAATCCCGAACAGCTCCCTACTCCCTATCTATATGTTCTCCTTAGGATCTGAAACAATAGGCGGCTCCGCCCTACGTAGCGCGCTCTCTGCCCAATAGGGGGCTGTTTCAGGATGCGGCCGCGCTTTTTTGTTGCGCGAGGACACAGTGGTTCTCTTTAGTACAGCTTATTCCGATTGCACGCGCAGCAGCTCGCGTGAGTGAACGGCTTGCTGTTCTGTTCTGGCGAATACGAGACCTTCCGTTTTGTTTTGTTTTGTTTTATTTTGTCCTCAGGCTTTTGTTTCGTCCATGTCGTCGTGATTAAATGGACCTTAACGCCCTTCACACGTCCTGAGACAAGACTCCGAGGAGGTGAGACTCTGAACATCACTGACACTATCACTGTCGAAGTCCCTGCCGGTGTCCGGTGTTAGAGGTTAGAGCACGAGCCCAGGTCAGTGCCACTGCGCAGGCTGAAAGAGAGCTGGAGTGGGGAATAAACTAGTGCAGGTGACCAGAGCTGCCTTCAACCGAAACTCAGTGTGTAAACTTTACTGAACATCCTGTTGTCCGACTTACATGCTGTTATGTAAAAGACTTACACTATTAACACTAATAAATTAAGTTTTTGCAGTACATTAGGCTTCTGTGATACGGAAAGAGCAAAATAGGCATACATAGGCGTGACGTCACAAGAACAGACAATGAACAAACATACCAAGACAAAACAAATGGACAGAAACTGTATTCCTGCATTGTTCGGAGACTCTACTGATGGCTGAAATAAATATTCACTAATATTCAACCAAATTCTTGAACAAAATAACAAGATTGTTTATGTGATACTGTAGATACTGGAATACAGTGCCTTGCATTAGTATTCACCCCCTTGAATTTCTCAAAGGTTTTTTTGTGTTAAAACCTGGAATTGAAGTTAGTAGGGGGAAAAAATCAATGTAGTTTGACAAATTGTTTCCAAATTTTTTTAAAAAAATGTAAATGTTGTGATTCACCAACATTGCTGTAAAACAAAATACATTATTTCTGGTGCAGCCAGTTGCTATCGAAAATGATATGATTAGCTGAGTGGAGTTGTGTGTCAATACAGCTGTTCCTGGGAGGCCATAAAGCTTACTAGAGGACATACCTAAACAAACAGAATCATGAAGACCAAGGAGCTACTGAGCTATAGTCAGAGAAGCGACCAGGAGGGCAAGGCTAACTCTCAACATGATGCTACCACCACCATGCACACGACAAAATATGGAAAAGTTCAAGGTGGTGAATACTTATGCAAGGCATTGTATACCGAAAAAATATGATACGTGGTTGTGTAGTGTATTTTGTTTCAAGTCCTATTTTCAAGTGTCGGATCAAATCCTGTATAACAGTGGTGTTCAATCCTATCTTCAAAACGCCAGTATGCTGTACTGCAGTAGGTTTTTATTCCAACCAAGCGGGAACCACACCTCGTTCCACTTGTTTAATCAGTTCATCTGGGTCTCCAGGCAACTATCCAGTGTGCCTCCTATTTTGCTGGAATGGGAGCCTGCAGTTACGTTGGCCCTTTGCGGATAAGATCGAAGACCACTGTTTTATAGCCATGATTCTCAAAGTGGTGTCCAGGGACCTCCAAGGGTCCATAAAGGATAGCCAGAGAATCCAAATATTTATTTATTTATTTATTTATTTATTTACATTTTGTTAGAGTGGTGGAAATGATAACCCACTCTTATCAAAGTTACTATGCTTATAAATAATTCCAACTGCATTGTGGGAGTGTTTCAATTCTTTTGAATTGTAAGGTTCTTGAATTATAAGGATAAAGAATGTGTAGAACACACAGGTAGTAGTGGTGTCAGGGGGCCCAAAATTAGTACTGGCGTCCCTGTGTAGGTTACCAGCCAACAATTAGAGGACAGTTGGAAGGCCTGAAAAGTAGATGTGTTTTAAGGTATGACATAAAGATGGCAAGTGCTGGAGCTGTTAACAGTGATGAGAATAATTAGACTTGTGGAGTCACTCTAGAGAAGCTGTAATGTTCCGATGGAGACATAGTGGTAAAGGTGGGCTGGTGGAGGAAGAATGTCAGAGATGAGCCAACTTGATTAAGGGCTTCCTGTAATGTAAAGAATGTAGTAGCTCCAGTATGGGACAAACCTAGCGTTGTGAGTTTTGCACATTTCATGTAATACATGTTTACTTGCTGTACACAGTCCTGCAACTTAGTCAAAAAGTGACTTGGAGATGAACAACATGATCCTCTGCCACCTTTTAAATAATCATGTACTGTTGAGTGTCATTCATTTTATAATTGTTTTTGCTTTAGTCTTGTGAATGAAAGTTGAGCCCTTGCTCTATTACACTATTTTGTAATCCCAAGCCACAGGTGGTTCAAGTTGTAGCTCTTTCTCAGCTTCTAGCACACCTGAACAAAAACATCTGGTTCAGGTGTGTTGTGCGCTTTGAGCAACACTGTAGACTGTATGGCTGTATGTGAGGATGAAATATGGGATTTTTTTTTGTGCTATTGTCTGCTGAATGAATGAAAGACATCAGGTTTCTGTCTTGTGAGATGTATGAGGAAAGTTGGTTCGTTAACCAGAGTTTGCACACTGATAGATATTAACAAGTTGATGCAGTAATAAAGAAAGTTCTGTTTATTTGCAACATCCTTTTTTTTTTTTTTTTTTTTTTTTTTTTTTGAGAAAAGAAGAAAAAGAAGAAGAAATAATAAAAACCACCCCCTTGTCAAACACCATATTTAACAATCCACCAGAATGTTTTTTTTTTTTTGT
>CM075013.1:8106054-8131021 GCA_037576675.1 Pangasius sanitwongsei | reverse complement strand
TATATATATATATATATATATATATATATAGATTTGATATGGTCACTATTGATAAAAATATAAAGGTTGATTGGTAAATAACTTAATTTCAGTTTTTTGCTGATCATTTATTCATTTGTTATTAAATAGAGAAGCTGCTAAGAATAGTGTGTCATTTTCATAAGGCACAAAAGTCAGGCCTGTTATATTTTTAACAAATTTATTATTCAATATCAGTGTCAGTCAGTGACTCCTGTTTTTTTTTTCGGGTCCTCAGTAAGGAACGTTTAGACCCGATGCTTTAAACTATACCTTGTTAATATGCAGTCCTTGCTCACAGTTGAGCCTGAATGATTCCACACAAGGTTTGCGCTGCAATGTTTTGAAAAGTTTTTTTTAACAATTTGGCAGACACTTTGATTCCAAAGTGCCTTTAAACCGAGCCTAATCCAGGCATAGAGCTGAGAAGGTAAGGGTTAAGGGTCATGCGCAAGCAGCTGACAGTGGATCTTCCTGCATTTCTTCCAGTCACTAGTGAAGAATCTTAACTACTGAAATATTAAATCTTTTAATGCACTGCCCTACAGCTTGAATTACACCATGTCACTTTACCAGGCTCAATAGCTCCTGGGCTTGCTTGAAAGTTTTTCTGACTTTTCTGTCAAGACTGAAGATTTAATGCCATTAGCTGATCACTATGAATCACAATAACAGGATGTAGTAGTGCACTGCTTGGATGAAGACACAAAATATGGCATTTTTCAGGGAGCATTTATGAGATCCTGACACATTAAACATAACCTTTATATCTGCCCAGTGTTTCAGCTGAGTGACAACAGCAGCTTTAAAAAGGACCCATTCAACTAGATTTGTATTGGCTGGAAGGGTTTGGCACTGGACTGCACTCCAGATTTATTGTTTCTGCAGCACAGAAATGCTGAATCCTCCACAGATAAATGTGCTACTTAGGATATTGTTTCTGTTTGCTGTATTTCCTCAAGACTGTGACTTACAGAGCCTTTACTGCCTACCGTTGTGCTCCATTCCCTCCATTATTAGTTTAGGAGAGAGTTGTGTATCTTCACCAGAGAGAAGCTACTGAGGCAGAGCATGAGTGATGAAGTCTCACTGTAAAGCTTCTAAAAGGCTGTGGGTGCCTAATTATGTGTGGAATATTTAGACAATGCTCTCTACTCTCTCAAGGGAGTGTATGAGGTTTCCTTCATGTATATGAATTAAACAATATAGGCTCTTCTACAGCATTCTGCATCTTTTTTTGGCTGACTGTATTATACCTGCAAAACTTTTAATTTTCTCATTATCTCAAGTGCAAAAAACACGTCCTACAGCATATCATATCTTTCTTTTACTAAGGAGCGTGACAAAGACTTCAAGGTCCCCAGCATAGACAGCATCCTCAACCATCTGAGCAGCCTGTTCAAACCCAAGTACACTGTGAGTAAGCCTTTTCTATCGTTTGCTTCTCTTTCCATAATAATAAGACTGGGGCACAAACTACTTTAAATAATAGTACAAAAAAAGACCATGGTCATATAAAAAAGAAATTTGATAGCCAGATAAGACATCAAATAGGCACAATACTCTAATTATTCTGAATATGTCACTTTGCAGTATTTTGTACCCAATACGAAGGGAAGTTTCTCTAGTAACTTGAATAGAGCAGTTAGAAGTGCTTTACAGTAGTAGTTGAGAGAAATTGTAAGAGGATTGTGATGACATGTCATCAGAATAAATGTTTCATCTTATGTGTCTGTAATCCTAAATGCAGAAGTAGTAAATCACTAACTGTAATCATGCTAATGTAGACCGCTCATGTCCCGTTGTGTAGAGTAGTGTGTTTTACGATGCCTCCCAGGTGCCACCTGCTCTGTCTCCCGTGCCCGAGGTTGAGAAGCCTCTGAGTCAGCAGTGTTGGTACCATGGTGCCATCCCACGTGTCGAAGTCCAGGAGCTGCTGAAGAAGGATGGGGACTTTCTGGTCAGGCAGAGCCAGGGCAAACAGGAGTATGTGCTTTCTGTGCACTGGGGTGGACAATGTCGCCACTTCCTCATTCAGAACACAGAGGTACGTGTCTTTTGAATGTGCTACATCCTGTGTTAAGGTTAGTGGTATATCCTGTGTAATGCATGTGTAACATGTAACATGCATCATCACATACACACAGTGACAACATTAGTATGGGAACAGTTTCATAAAATAGTAGAGTAAATCACATTAGTACTATATTATCGTCCAAATCACTTTAAACATAAAAATATGCCATAAACCTGTGAACCACACTTCCTACATGAGTTTGATACTGTGTGTAAGGAATTAAGGATAAGTGGTAAGGAAATAAGTGGTTCCGGCTTCTGTTTTCAGCAGTAGTAAGGACAAATATGTTTCAATCCTAACAGACGTTTTGTGTGAGACACTCTGCAGTACAACCCTGCGACATGTACTAAGACACTTTTTCCTGTCCTCACCGTCCATTCTTATGTTCATTAGAATGTAAATAAAAAAACCTAAATGAACTAAAGCTAAAAACTAAACAGTTGCTGCTTCTAGGAGTTACTGGCACCAAAACCTGTCAGTCTGCCTAAAGATGTCTAAAACCATGCTAAGTGTGATTTCCTCACACAATGAATGTCACACTTTGATCATTGGACGGAGACTTAATTTATTAAGATACAAATACCGGCTATCAAAATGTCTGTGATGCTGAGTCTGAAGTCTGAATGGATTCTTTAAATGCAGTAGGTTATAGAGCATTGTAGTGTATAACCCTTCTGTATAACCTACTATATAGGGCAAACTATAAAATCGAGATTTGTAAGCCTACAGCTTGTTCACCACGTTGTAGAGTACGTACAATAAGTGTGAAGTACTGTTTACATTCATTTATTTCCTCCAGCTTTTCCTGGTGGGGGTTCCGTGTCCCAGCAGGATGAAGTGGTCAGCCCAGACTTTATCCCATGCCTCTCTATATGACACATTTTTGACTTTAAGATAGGTAATAGTACAGTGCCAGCTAGCTATGTTAGCCTCAGAGCACCAGTGCAAAACTAAAGAAGCAAACCTTCTGGCTGAAACAGTCATGTCCTGGTGGATCACCTACATCAGAGTAAAGCATGTATGAATTTGATTTTGGCCTTTGCTGTGTGAAAACCACCCATATCCATCATGTGTATGTGTTTGTGTGTGCATACAGGGTATGTATCGTCTGGATGGTGAGGGTTTCCACTCTATACCACTGCTCATGAACCACCTTCTCAACTCCAACAGAAATGTCACTAGGAGGACAGATATAGTTTTGAAAAGACCCATCCCAAAGGTAGCAATCAGCTCTCAACAACAATGATTTTCCTTTTGCCTTGATTGATTAATTGATTGATTTACATATGTGAGTTGGCCTTGGAAACCCTGCTATGGCTGAATTCTGGCATTCATCTTTTGGCCAAAATAGTTTTTCTGTCTGTAACATACTTTGAAATCTCAGCTTTAAGAAACTGTAACTCTTTCATCAAAATGACCTTATTTATGTTTTAATCTTGCATAGAATATTTTTTTGTAAATACCATGTTCTGTAAGGAGCCAGCTTAACAAACGCAGCTGTAATTGCACTCATCTGCCTACAGATAAATGTTTAAATCTTGCTAGCTAAATGTGATTTCATCACACAGTGAATGTCATGATCTGATCAAATTGTTGGATAGATACATGCCATAGTGAAATGAACATGATCCTAATCAATTCAGTTTGTAATCGCATATCAATTATATTTTAAAATTCTTTAACTTTGCTTGTACTTGAGATGCATGCATAAGAGTACTGAAATGTAAAAATTTCAGTGCATGAAGGTTCCCAGGCTGCACACATATATTAGTCATTTCATGCCAATAGCAAAATAAAAAAATCAATAATTGTCTTGGTCATGCACACACAGCCCACAACATTTACACTGCACTAAAAGACACTGTATTATGTTATACTGCACTGCATTGTATTACTGGCTGAGAATGAGAAACACTGGTTAAATTTGTGTCTTGCTACATCATCCACTCTGATTCTGTTGTTCTGTTGGTTCTCTCATGTCTTATCTTCAAGGACAAGTGGTGCATAGAGCATGATGACGTTATTCTTGGCCAGAGCATTGGGCGGGTAAGTACACAGATCAATAATGGCTCTTTATCAGCAATGTCATTTAAAGATGCTAGTGGATGTCTTGAGTAAGTGAGCTATCCATATAATGCCTTTTAAGAGCCATCCGTTAACATATTAAGTATTCCAGCATTGAGCCAAGGCAATTTTACCACCAGCAATTATAGTCATTAGATTAATGCTAATGATATAAACCTTCTTACTGTGGTGTCACTGTTTCAGTGAGAGACAGAGAGACAGATGGGTGTTTCTTTCTTTCTTTCTTTCTTAATCATGGCCATAGAAGGGGTCAACATACAGGCATATATTTAACACGGGCAAATGCAGACTCAAGATCAAACTTCAAAACTATAAGTAAGAACTTGATGTAAGGATATAAGGAGCTACTTAGAAATGCTGCATAAGTGCATGAATTTGTGGTGCACATCTTCCAATCATGGCCGTAACTAGCTATGAGGGCACAGAGCTCTGGACCTCAGTAGTTTTTGAAGATTCGTTGGGATTTATCTTGCATGTGCACACCTGACCATCACACCCATATGTGGGCCTTCCCTAAACTTTTGCCACAAAGTCGGAAGCACACAATTGTGTAGAATGTCTTTGCGTTGAAATTTTATTATTGCAATTTCCCTTCACTGGATCTAAGGAGCCCATACACGTACCAGCATGACAGTGCCCCTGTGCACAAGGTGAAGTCATGGTTTGCCAAGTTTGGTGTGAAATAAATCTGGAATTTATCTGGAATGGGATGTTCAAAAAGTATGATCAAGTGTCTACAAACCTTTGGCCATATAGTGCATATAAAAGGTTTAAGGTAACTGCCAGGCACTTAGGGAAAAAGCTGCCACTTGTCTGCTTTAGAATGGAATGGAAGGATAGCCTAATGGAGATTAAAAATTGGTAAATGATGTAGCCCACTGTAAGCTTGTGATTGTATATAAACTATGACACATTTCTGCACTGTGGACCTCACTAAACTGAAGAAGTATAGTAAAGTTAACACAGAAACCAATTTCTAGAGAAATGAAATGAAACGAGTCAAATGCAAGAAGCCAAAGTTTTTCCATGATCATACCATGCCATACTATGAGTAAAGGCAAAGGGTAGGGATACATGTTGTTGGCTAATATTTATCTCATTTATATAATATTTATCTAACATACTCTTTGACCTATTTTGTTACTTTTGCTACGTCTGTTGGCTTTTTTGGTTTGTTTGTTTGTTTCTTAGGGGTGTACAAACTTTTGCACATATCTCAATTTAATGATTATTCAGATTGTTGATGAAACATCAAAACAAATTCCCGAAATGCAATATCTATCATTAGACAAAGAAATTGCTTAAATATTTAGAAAGGGGCAAAAAGTACTGCTTGTGCAGGATGCAAATAATGAGACAAAAGAGTAAAGGCTTCACTTACAGGAAGCTGTGGATTGTGGGGAAGATATATATATATATAATATTGACCATTTTGAACTTGGCTATCTAGTACCATCTCAGATTGAAAGATTGAAGACACTGAACACAGTGGAATGTTTTGCATTGTCAGCCAACCACACGGTGCCTCATATCAGCAGAACATCCTCCTCAGGAACTGCCACCAGTTTTAAAACTAAAAATATATATATTTTTTGCATTCTTATTTTGTGCATTGGCCATTTATAAAAATACAACATAGAGCAGACTTGTACGTGAATACAGTTCTTGCAATAAAAATGATGAAAATGTGTGTGTTTTCAGTTAATGACAAGCATTAACATGATTATAAGTGCTATAAGTGCCCTTTGTAATTTTGTAATGTGTGTGTGTGTGTGCGCGCGTGTGCGTGTGCTTAAAGGGGAACTTCGGTGAGGTGTTCAGTGGCCGCCTGCGCACAGACAATACACCAGTAGCAGTGAAAGCCTGCCGTGAAAACCTTGCCATAGAACTCAAAAATAAATTTCTCATGGAAGCTCGGTATAAACACTCACTCAGTTACTGTCTCTCTTACACACACATACACATACACACACACTCACTCGCTCACACACCCACACTCAAGCTGTGACTGAATCTCCCACTGTGTTTCTAAAGGATTCTAAAACAGTATGACCATCCGAACATAGTGAAGCTCATCGGCGTCTGCACGCAGAAACAGCCCATCTATATAATCATGGAGCTGGTGCAAGGTAATGAAGTGTCTTAGACATCACTGTGTTCATGGCGTTAAAGTGCCACTCACTTCATTGTGTGTGTTTAAATTTGTACTGTCAGGGGGAGACTTCCTGTCCTTCCTTCGTTCAGAGGGACACAGCCTGAAGCCAAAGATGCTAATTAAGATGGCGGAGAATGTGGCGTCTGGCATGGAGTACCTGGAGAGCAAGAAGTGCATCCATCGGTGAGAATGGTTATTTATGAAAAAGACCACAGTGAGAGAGAAAAAGAGGGAAGCATTTAATATGAGATGTACTTTACACATTTTATATCTTGATTTTCTCCTGATTTTGCAGTTTTATACAGAATCAGAATTTATTATTAGTGGCTGTGCACCAATTGTAATTGTTTGGTTATTATTATTATTATTATTATTATTATTATTATTATTATTATTATACATCTACATGGTAATCTATGGAAGCCCATAGACTCTTTGTCTGCTGTTTATGAAATATGGCACAGTGATAGAGGACAGTTTCAGCCACCAACACAGCAATTTTAATGTTGTGCCATGAACAGGGCAACTTTGGACATGTTTGCAATAATAACTCAACAAAGCAATGGCATAGAAATGTGATTCCTTTGGGTCATGCCAAGTGATATTTTCCCACCATATTGATTTTTCACAATTGTGATTTTTTTTTTTTTTTTTTTCAAAAACAGTTTGTTTGCTTCTTCTACAAATTTTGGCCAATCATCACAACAGCATCACAGCATTAAGAGACCAACCAAATAAAACTTTATTCTCTGATTTTTGACAGGATGGATGCAGTATGGTTTGTCGATAACATGCAAATGAATTTGATAGCTACGTTCCCAAACCAGAAGCAACACTTTTACGTAGTGACACCAAACTAGGCACATATGTTTTTAACAACATGACTTAATGTTAACAAAGAAGCTTAGAGGTTTTTTTTTTTTTTTTTGCAATTTGGGGTGGCTACAAGAAGTGAGTAATGTATACATCTCTACATCTCACTGCTTTCTGACAGTTGCACTCAAATTATAGGTAGTTGATTTTTATTTGCATTTACATAATCTGTGCTATGCCGAAATATATGACATCTGTAACAAATCTAATTTTGTAAAAAATCTTAATCTGCATTTAGAACTGATTTTATCAGGGTGTTGCTACTCAGTGTATCTCTCAGTAGGCTTGCATTGGCTTACAAGCAGTTCTCACCCCTGCTGCAGTGTCTGTGGCATTGATGTATGAAAGCATTGAGCAACATTGACTAATTTATCATCTACATAATCTATATCTATGTGCACATGTCTCAGGAGAAGCATATGGTAGTCAACAACCTGTTGCTGTAGGGGCGAATTGGCTAATGAGTGGGAATTGATGGGGACCAAACTGGGCTAAAAAGGAACATGATTGCAGACTGCTGATAGACTTTACAAAGGAAAGGGTATGATTAACTAGACGATCGAGATATAACCAGCTTTTTTTTACAAATCTTTTATGACGTCATGTAGTGAATGAGAGTGAAGGAGAGTAATGTTGATTATGTCGCTGTATATCATAAGACTTTGGTTTAAAGCTGTGTATCACTACTGGGATTCTTCAGATATGCAGCTCGCAGGACAAATAAAGGCCATGTTCATTAACATGGGAGCATATTTTTTGTATTTTTCTCGTGCTGTATACCTTGTTCATTCATTCATTCATTCATCTTCAGTAACTGCTTTGTCCTGCTCAGGATGGTTTAAATTACTAATTTGTTTATAATTTGGAAATAGAACCAGTTAAAATCATTAGAAAATATATTGCAAGCAAGTGCAAACAAAAATAATAACCAAATTGTTATTGTTTACCACGTGGTGAAACGCTTCTGCGGGATTGGAGGGGATTTTACTTTTTGCGCTGCCTTATCTCTATCACTGTTTCTGTTTCTGCCTTTCTCTCTTTTCCCTTTATTTCCTCTCCTGACGTTCTGTCTATATTTTCCACCTGCCTGTCTGCCCCTTAGTGTATATCTGCTTGTCTTTGTCTTGCTCTGTCTTTCTCTTTCATTTATGGTCTATCAATCACAGTCTCTCTGTCTATTCTGCAGGGACCTGGCAGCGAGGAACTGTCTGGTAGGAGAGAAGAGTGTGGTGAAGATAAGTGACTTTGGCATGTCGCGCGTGGAACAGGAAGGCGTGTATTCAGCAACCGGCGGCATGAAACAGATCCCAGTAAAATGGACTGCACCAGAGGCCCTCAACTATGGTACAGCCACATACAGCTAGGTCTTTCCCACACTTTAAACACCGTAAAACAGGAAAGAGGCACCACTAGTCATCATTCCAAACCCTTAGGACTGTATTAATTGTATATAAATGACGTTATAAATGTTATATGTTATAAATGTAATAACTGCATAAATTGTTTTTTTTTTTTTTTTTTTGGTAGCATGGCATTGTGCCATGTATGTCACACTGAGCAGGAGATTATAGACAGACTGAATAATCTCCGGCAGATGGCTGAATCTTTGGCGAGCGCTAATGCCTTGTCAGAAAAATCTGTTGAGTGTCTGCTTTTCGCCTAGAGTTTATCTGGAATATTGCTCATCGTGCTTGTTCTCACATGGAGATTTGCAGATTTGGTGAGCTGCAGATGGTTGTGAGTGACTTGTTGCTGCCCTCTGGCTGTGTTTTAGGGCGCTACACCCATGAGAGTGACGTGTGGAGTTTTGGAGTGCTGCTCTGGGAGACTTTCTCTCGAGGAGTAACTCCATACACCAGCATGAACAATCAGCAGACCAGGGACGAAGTAGAAAGAGGTGAGACTACTGCACAGTGTCACCTAGACCGTTCAGGCATCTTCTGTAGCAGGAATCTCTCTGGATAGGAATTATCCTTATGAAGATTCAAAACAAATTTAAATCTGATCGTTCCAACAAGTTTGATGGTGTGATGTTCTGGGACACATTTTACAGATTACATTTTCCTGCATGCGTAAATTCATCTGAATCTCTGAGCCGAGTTCCTGTACACACTCCAAACCTCGTATTTAACTTGCTCTAGATCAGGGGTGATAAAGTCACTTTTAGGTAATGAGCCACATTACACTTAGTCCAGTGTCAAGACCACTAACACATCATCAGCTGACAATAACAACAACAATCAGGAACTGAATTATATATCATGAATCTACACCAAATAGCCGATATTGAAACGAGGAGAAAATGAATATAGTTTGCAAAAATATTTACAAATAATCTGTAAATATTGTGATTGCATAAATGTTCACCCCCAGTGCTATAAAAACCATAAATTCTCTCGGAAAGAGACAGTTTATTAGCAGTTGAGTTTATGGCCCTGAGTTTATTACTCTAGTTTGCCCCCTAGTGGAATAAGAGGCTGACTCTTTTTTTAATCTTTTCATTCAATTACAGTCCACAAGACAATTTTAATTTATAACCTTAATTATAAATTCATTTGTTAGGCTGAATTATGACCTTTATTGGGCCAGTCATGTATGAAACACTTGCTTTAGTTAAAACCATCTCCAAAAAATTCAGTTTTCCTCACCCTAGCTCTGTTCACAGTTCCCTTTCCCTACATGTAAAAATATACATGTAACCATGATATTTGTTTAATAAAAGATATTCTGTAATAGAATTAGCCAAAAGTAAGTTTTCACACCCCTAGAAAAAACAAACACAGGTTCAGCAAGTTAACAAATTAGGTCAAAAGGTTAAAATGTATTTTCTTATTTGTTAAGATATTACAAGAAAATAAAATTCAAACCTTCCAAAGGTGGACAAATCCACTCTGAATGACTTGCACATCAATATGCAATATTCAGCTGTGCAAAAGATTATTTTGTGGTTGGTTTTTTTTTGTTTGTTTGTTTTTCTGTGCTCTATTTTCACTTTGGTTCCTGACATTAACCACAATGCAGTTGAGCGATAACAACTGCATATACAAAAGCAGACTTATCATAAAGGGCAATTATCTATTTAAAGTTTAAACCTACAACTTTATGTCCTTTATGTCCTCTGTTCACCAGATGTCTAGCAGGTACACAACTTATATACACAATGCATATATTCGGGCTGCACAATATATTGTTTGTTAAGCGTTATTGTAATATTGGTTTTGATATCACAATACTGATATGACGGAAGCTTGCAATATGCTTATGAGCACTCTAATGGTGTTTTCGCATTTGGCATTTTTTCCCCTCACTGTAACTGTGTAGAGTCAAGTTGCACAAGCAGCTGCTCTTCTCTTGATTTTCTGCCTCCAAAGCTGCAGAGAAGGCAAACCCCCTCCTCGTCACCAGAGTTAAACCAATCTTTATTTATTCTTTATTACTGATAATAATAGAATTAATCTAGATAGTTAGTTAGCTGATGCTACAGAGGACTGGTAAGAGTGTTGTTGTGGTTGCAAAGCCTCTTTTTTTTTCTTTCCCCATATCAGCATAAAAGGCACTCTGGCAAGCACATTTTCTGGGGGGAAAAAAAAAGAAAGTGTGAAAGCATCCTAACAGAGCACAAGTTTTTCTTGTGTATTCAAAGTGCTCAGAATTGGTTCAACGAAAGCAATGCAGGACAATCTTTAAATGTAACATATCACAGGAAATGTATTAGTAATTAATAGGCTTGAAAAAAATAAAATAAAATACTTGTCTTGGCAAGCAGAAATCAAATGTATATTTGAAATATTGTGCACACAGCAGCTGCCAGCAGGCTGTGCTCTAGCTGTTAGTAAAGTCAGGTTTAAGCTGAACTTTATTTGAATTGTATTTGACTGAGCACACTGAACTGTTGAACTTTACACTTTAAAACCTGGTTCATGAACACTGTTCTGTAATTACAATTCATTGCACTATTATTGTATAAAGATGTCTGTTACAATATTATGACTTGAAGCAACATACAACTGCTGGCCATGTTATTACGAGCACCGTACTAATCCTGGGTATATTAACATATACACTCACCGGCTACTTTAATAAGAGCACCTCAGAATGCATAACACGCGCAGCAAGCTTCAGGCGCTACAACAGCAGAGCTACAACAAGACCACACTGGAGTCCATTCCTGTCAGCCAAAAACAGGATTCTGAGGCTACATTGGGCACAGGCTCGCTGAAACTGGACAGCTGAAGATTGGAAAAACATCACCTGGTCTTCAACTGTCTAGTTTCATAGCCTGTCTGCCTCAAGGGTTGGGGTGTTGTGTGTTCTGAGATGCTTTTCTGCCCACCTTGGTAGTTGTTGTTGTTGTTCTTCTTCTTTCAGCTGCTCCCGATAGGGGTCGCCAGAGCGGATCATTGTTCCGCATGTTTGATTTGCACAGGTTTTGCGCCACATGCCCTTCCTGATGCAACCCTCCCATTTTTATCGGGCTTGGGACCGGAACTGAGAGCGCACTCCCTGTGGCTGGGTTGGTTCCCTGCTCGGGGCTGGGAACCAACCTGGGCCGCGGCGGTGAGAGCGCAGGATCCTTAGCCGCTAGACCACCAGGGACTCTCTGCTCACCTTGGTAGCAAAGAGTGGTTATTTGAGTTACCATAGCCTTCCTGTCAGCTCAAACCAGTCTGGTCATTCTTTCTTTTATTATATCTTTCTTTTACTAAGAAGCGTGACAAAGACTTCAAGGTCCCCGCCTTCATCGTCAACCCCCTGAGCCAGTATTTAATTACAAAATGAACTGATTAGGCTTATGTCCATTTTGCTATGGCATGTAGCTATCCAACACTTGATCAAAGCATTTAGTTTGGTGTGAGGAAATCACACTTAGATAGCAAGCTTTTAGACATCTTTAGGCAGACTGACTGTTTTTACCAGTACATTTGATCAACTGTTTTTTTTTTGTTTTTTTTTTAAATCCTATGATCCTTGCAAGAAGACTAGGCATTTCCAACATTTCCACGTCTTTCTAGTGACACATATGTATGGTTTCTTAAAGTTGAGGTGGCAAACTGTATTGTAGGCATAAAAACCCTATTTTGGCCAAAATCCAATTTTTCTTCTTTTCTTTTTTTGGGTTGTTTTCCAGAATTCAGGCACAATGACATCTCACAGGATTAAGCAGACAAAATTCAGAGGCAATCATTTTATATGTTGTTTTGACTACAAATATTGTGTATATTGAGATCAGGAATGTTTTGGAGATGTTTAATTAAAAATGGGTGTAAATGTGATGACTGACATTCCATATATGATGTCTGTTAATCACAGGGTATCGTATGCCAGCTCCCAATGGCTGTCCAGATGAGATCTATGCCCTAATGCGTCGCTGCTGGCAGCATGACCCACGGATGCGTCCTTCCTTTCTAAAAATCAGGGCAGAGCTACAGGCTCTTTGCATTTAACATACACACACACACACACACACACACACACACACACACACACACACACACACACACACACACACACACACACACACACATCTCTTAAGCTGTGCTTTTAGACACACGTGAAAAATTATGTCAAATGTTTAAATGAACAGAACTGTTGATATGACTGTCTTTGTAGTGTATATTTTGCTTCTGGAAAATTTTATAATTTTTAAAAATTTATTTAAATTGAAACCTTGCATAACTTATGATCACGATGTATTCACATGACATTGGTTTTCCTCTAAATAAAGTCAATGTTGTGACGCAAAGATGAAATCTGTGAAGATGAAATCAGACTTCACATGCATGTTATCTGATAGGCTTTGTAATATGATCTGCCTTTATCATCAGCTATTTCTTAGTGTAGCTGTGGAAAGTTAGCAGGTGATGTATACATAATCAGGGCTGACAAATGAACACAGCCCTCTTTCTCAACATCTGAAGATTTTTCTCAATTTTTCCCCCTCCAAAACAACACATGAAATGGATTCCAAACATAACTCATCAATGCTGTGGACAGGTCTTTTGCAGATATGTCAGAAGTAAATAATAAATAAGCTTTTGGTGTTGTGTAAGGTAGCCCAAAGCCAACAGGCTACATTCTGAAGCTTGACTTTACACACTGCTGAACATATTGTGCAGCTGTTTTGCCACTATTCAGAGGGGCTTCATCAGTCTGCCTAAATGATCCACGCTATTTAAACACTGTATGATTCGCTTGACATCTTGAAAATAGTGTCATAATTATTGATAAATGTGTACATCATGATTTATCAATAAGAAACACATCACAAATGGCTTTCAACTTGAGTCTGACATTTTGATATCTAATGATGACACGTTAAATACACACAAAATACCTCATTAATGTGTTAAAATCAATAATATTGTTCCAAACAATATGTTCTGTATGCATTTTTGTTATAAACCGTTCAAAACTAAAAATTAAAATTGCTTTTTGAACGTGCCAAATGCTGTGCATTCAGTGATTAAATATAGAAACCTTTCTCTTTTTGCATACATACATCAAGTAAAAAATATGATTTTTATAAGATCTTAATTTGGATTAAAGTAGGTTTTGGGGTAAATTATTAGGTTACGGCATCTTACATTTGTTCCTTCTGAGCTGATGACAAAGACTACTACTAGTTTGAGCCTACATAAAAAAAGGATGTTAGCAAACATTTTATTCATTCATTCATTCTTCTTCAGTACCCATGTTATCCTGTTCATATTTGCGGTGGATCTAGAGCCTATTCCCGGAATGCTGGGCATAAGGCAGGGACACACCCTGTATGGGACACCAATCCATAGCAAGGCACCATACACACACACACACAAACAGTGACACACTCGTTCACACGTAGGACAATATAGCATAGCAATTTCTGCTACTGGCATGTTTATGGAAGGTGGGAGGAACCTGGAGGGAACCCACACAGTGGGTTATGAAACTGACATAGAGTTGCATCGCAACGTTCTCTTTCTTCGCTGGATGTATATTTTGTGGTTACTGTCCTGTTGACAGTGTTTCCCCACATATTTTACACTTGGACAGTGCATCCAGCTATAGTAACCACCACCCAAGTATGGTTTATCTGTTTGTTTGTTTTTTTTAAATTGCATTTTATTTATTAATCAGTTCTGAGATATCAACACATCTTATTTACAGTTTGGCTGGCTGTGACATGAATGAAGCTTATGGCATCAAATCAATGTCAAAAATCATGCACGATCAGAAGCACTCTCACGCAAACAAAATCACTCATGCACATGAAGAGAAGCACAGAAACGTGGTAAATGCATACAGGAGCCAGCCAACAGGAAGTACAGGAGTACGCAAGCCAGGTTTGAAAACTAAGGTTGAATGATTCGTGGAAATATTTGGAAGGCTCACATGTGATCAGAACCCAATACCTTACAGGCACAGATGTGTGACACCCTTTGAGGTGGCTGAAGGGGCAAGCTGTACTTTCCTCAGGGTCCTGTGTTTGATCCTAAGCTCGGGTTACTGCTCATGTGGGAATTTTGCATGTTCTCCCCATGTTCATATGGGTTTCCTCCGAGGTGTCCAGTTTCCCCCTACTGTCCAAAAACAACAGTAAGTGGATTGGTTATGCTAATTTGCCCCTGGGTGTGAAAAAGTGTGTGAATGTGTGTGTGTGTGTGTGTGCGCTGCCCTGTGATGGACTGCCATCCGATGCAGAGTGAATTCTCCCACCTTACACCCAGTGTTCCCAGGATTGGCTCCAGTGTTGCCATGACCCTGACCAGGATAAAGCAGCTGCTGAAGGTGAATGAATGTATGGTTACATTTGAAAGACAAGAAAGCCAGTATTGTTTTCATATTTGTATGATAAAATCCTACAGACATAAACCAGAAAAGACAATAATTGTAATTTCATCTTTACCAACAAAGCAACCAAAAACTAAAACAGCACAGAGAAGCCAGGACATAAAAGCATAAATACAGTGGAAAAAAGTACCAGATTAAATGTTTCGAGTCAGAATGAAGGAACTGTTAGCCATTCATCATCACTGTAATACATCTGTATCATTACATGACTAAGTATTATTATTATTATTATTATTATTATTATTATTATTATTATTATTATTATTATTGTGGCATTGCCAGGGATTAATTTCAGGGGGGAAATTACATCCCTTCTTTTCTCCTCCTGCAGTTGACCTCCAATACTTCACCAACTGTCACCTCCGTCTGTGAAATCATGGTTGTTGGTGCCAGATGGGCTGGTTTGAGTATTTCAGAAACTGCTGATATCCTGTGTGTAGTATATGTGAGTGAGTGACAGTTCTGTGGGTCATGCCCACAGAGAGAGATCATAGGAAGATGGCCAGACTGGTTCGAGCTGCCAGGAAGGATATAATAACTATCCTATATATAATAATGTAATCATCCTTTACAACTGTGGTGAGCAGAAAAGCATCTCATCATACGGTTTTCTGCTGTTGTAGCTCATCCACTTCAAGGTTCGATGTTTTATGCATGTTGAGATGCTCCTCTGCTCACCACGGTTGTAAAGAGTGTTTACTGGAGTTACTATAGACTTCCTGTCAGCTCAAACCAGTCTGGTCATTCTCCTCTGATGAACAAGGTGTTTCAGCCTGCAGACCCTCCGCACACAGGATGTTTTTTGTTTTGCACACAATTCTGTATAATCTCTAGAGATTGATGTGTGTGAAAATCCCATGAGATCAGCAGATTCTGAAATACTCAAACCAGCCCATCTGGCACCAACAACTATGCCATAGCTAAAGTAACAAAGATCACACTTTTTCCCCCATTCTGATATTTGATGTGAACATTACTGACGGTGCATTATTTTATGCATTGTGCTGCTGCCACATGATTGGCTGATTTGATAACTGCATAAATGAGCAGGTGTACAGGAGTTCCTATTAAGTTGGACAGTGAGTGTATGTGGACACCATCACACCCATGTGTGCTTGCTGAACATCCCATTCTAGATTCAGTCCCACTTTGCTGCTCTAACAGCCTCCACTCTTCTGGGAAGCCATTCCAATAGATTTTGGAGCATGGCTGTGGGGATTTGTCCTCACTTAGCCACAGGAGCTTTATTGAGGTCAGGCACTGATGTTGGGTGAGGAGGCCTGGCTGCAGTCAGCATTCCAGTTCATCCCAACGGTGTTCAGTGGGGTTGAGGTCAGGACTCTGTGCAGGACACTCGAGTTCTTCCTCTCCAACCTTGGCAAACCATGTCTTCATGGAGCTCGCTTTGTGCACAGGGGCACTGCCATGCTGGAACATGTTTGGGCCTCTTAGTTCCAGTGAAGGAAAATCTTGCGTGTATGTTAAAGCATACAAAGACAATTGTGAGCTTCCAAATTTGAGGCAACAGATTGGGGAAGGCCCACATATGGGTGTGAAGGTCAGGTTTCCACATACTTTTGGCCATATAGTGTATACAATCACTTGAGCTGTATCCTTGTTATATTAAATAGCCATGAATAAACATTTGGACCTGTCATTAAAATCCCCCCACCCTTATTATTATGCAATAGCAAAGCTGAATTCTCAGATCTGATTGGTGTGCGTTGATTTTGTATAACTGCAGAGCTTGGACAATAATTTCATTAACAATAGATTTAGACTGATGTGCTCATTCTAATACATATTGTTTCTATAGCAACAGCTCATTCACAGACACGTGTATGGCAGATGATGCACATAATCTAAGGCTAAAAAATAAACATGTGTTATTTAACAAAGAAAAACGTATAATTGTTGATGTGCTGAAGAGTAGTGAAATCACACACCGGAAACGTGCTGATAAACGAAACAGGTGCACGTTTTGCGTTAGGCAGTGTCACACCCTGGGGTGGATTAACTTTGTATAACCGCATGGACCGTCGTGTGTTGTTGCTTACATGGTGCCTCTTTCACGCCTTGATAAAAGCGAGACGCGCTTTCTTAATGGCCAAGCATGTCCCTTTTGGCGTTCCGTCCAAAAATGTAGCCTGGCGCGTGAGGAAAGCAACGCTCACGCAATGGTTTTTTCCCCACTGAGGCACCGAGGCTTCTGGCTCTCGTGCAGATGTGCTTCTTCTCACCTGTGTGAATGACTTTGCTCGCGTCAGAGGGATCCTGTTTACGCGAGATTTCTGACACTGGTGAATGATTAGTGAGAAGCCGCGCGCATCTCTCGCTCTCTCTCTCTCTCTCTCTCCTCTTCATCAAGAGCTGAATAAATGCAAGTAATGTGCAATTTTGTTTCTATCTATTTTCTGTGGCATGATGAGCCCCATGATTTCTGACATTAACACACGATTATAGGTAGAATTTAATCTAGACTATATCATGGTTGTTATTTCTAGATTATATCAGTTTACAACGTTAAAAAGGCAGTTTAAATTTTTCTTAGAAAAAAAAAAAAGGTAGAGGGAATTTTTATTTGAGAAAATCTTTGAAATAATTGGAATCAGTCCAGGAATTATACAGTTCATCATAGATTTAATAAAAAAAAAAAAAAGAATGAGGATGGAACACAGAGATTAATAACCAAATAAATAAATAATCACAAATGCAATAACAATAATTATATAGTTTAACTACAACTGAATGGCAATCAACAAAATAAAGACTTAATAGCAAATGCAATAACTAAAATATGAAATAGTGTAAATACAACTGAATTGCAATCAACAATGGAAATAAAGAGGAAAAGCATACTTTTAAAGATTGTTACTTCCAGGAGTCAGTGAGGCAGCTGCAGCTTCTTGCAGATGAAGTTGGATCGCAGATGCCAGTACAGATGAATTGATACAGGCGATGAGACAGTCTGTAAAAATATAAAAGTCTTAGTCCAACCCCCAACGCCCCCCCACCTCCACCCAGGTATGCGTCAAATCTGTGGGAAACATGGAAAGTTTTGAACACCTGGCAGAAGTGATCAGCTCTTTAGCTAAAATATCCAGATATTTAGCAGAATGTGTGATGACATCAGTCTTGAGTCTTCAAGAGCCCCTGAAACACTAACCACAAATAACCCCAGACACTGATGATCCATATAGTGTCTATCATATGATTTTCCTTCTGTGCAATCCCATTTTCTTTTATCAAACTTGCCATTTGTGCATGGCTAAAACATTTAATTAGGGGATTAACAACTGCTACTGACTTTTTTAATCGAAGTTTCTTTGCAACTGATTATGCTGTTAAGAGTGTGTATGCTTACAGCTCTCAGTGGTTCTGAAGCTGCAAAACAAAGTGGTAAGAAGCAAAGACACTGGATAATGCACAAGTATGTATTTGAGTTTCAGCATAATCCATGTTCCTTGGCTGTGTACTTCTTCACCTCGCTGTTCTTGTTGAGTAGGTCTGTGAATGTGTGGTATGTGGCACAGCTCATGCAGGTACGTCTTGCCTTTGCTATTGTGTGACCTACTGTAAACTCGTGATCTGTTGAGCACACACACACACACACAAAAAGCAGGTACTGCTTAGGTCTATGAATTGATTTTTACTGTTTTAAACAAGATTGCTGATGTTATCTTAAAAAGAAAAGTAAATGAAGGTATCACACATTGCTGCCATTTGCCAGAAATCTGCTCCTAAAAAAAAAAAAGCAAGAAACAAAAAGAAAGAACAGTTGTGTGCTAGATGGTTCAGATGGCATAAGTCAAGGGAGCAAAACTGGCCATGCATTCTGGGTGGGAGGGATGGCATACTCTCTCTCTTCCCTGTCAATCACAGTGACACTAGGCAACTATGGGCATCTATGAGCTCATGTATGTAGAAACGATATGGCTGGGTGGCTTCATGTGTCTCAGAGGAAACATGTTCAGCCTCCCAGGGTGGTAGCTGTTGTATATCAGGGGAGAGCTGGCTGGGAGAATTGTCAGGTGGCCAAAATTAGGATTTGAAGAAAAATTGAAGAAAAAACCCCACTAATGGTTTGGACTTTGGCCTTTTGTTTGTTTTCTTGCCCACATTAAGTTGTAGCACCAGACCCATTTGTAATCACATGCTAATTAAAAACCCTTGCAGTAAACATTAATTATGCATCTTCTTAACTTTTTTTTCCTGATTGAATTTTTTAACGACGTGTACACATATGCAAGATGGCAGCCACGCATATCCTGCAGTTGTTTTGAGGGTCGCTTGTGTGCATCTTCAGAAATTAATGCTAAGTGTGGGGCAGTACCAGTGTAAATAGTGGGGGCAGTACGTATAGCACCATGTGACACTGTGTCCACTACTGGTTAAACTAGTATTGTGTCTTAAATTGCATACCTATGTACTATTCTAGACAGTTATTGAGTACAAACACTAACTAGTTTACCTAGTACGGTTAGTGTTTGAATTTTAAAAACCTCTCATTTACCCTTCAAACCTACGAAAAGGCCTGTTTTGTGTATAAGTCTTCTGCATTTTCTAGTAAATATTTTTAGTGTTGATCTTCACGATAATGGCAGAAAGTTTAAAGAAAGACAGAGCTCCTCAATCTGTATGACATCTCTGTGCATGAAATAGTTAAATATACATTTCAACTTGGAAACCTGATGAACAGGAATGTTTTGGCTCTGACATGACATCTAGTGGATGCCGATATTAATTCTCAAGATAAACTACGCAGACAGAGTATGTGAACAATGTTCCTCCAACTTTTGCATGCACACATAAACTCATCTTTCAAGTATAAACTGGCTTTTATAGTGCAATGACATATCGACTGGTCCAGATTTATATACCTCACTCTTGTAACTATACACCTTTCCTATTAGTGTAATTGTAGTTACTGAGTACTTAACCCAGTAACTAGCCCTAGCTACTAAATAACTAACCCTGTCATTACTGTATTACCATATTATTATAACGAACCCTAGTTACTAAATAATATGCTTTAAAATGAATTACTGGGTGGCACGGTTGCTGTGGCACAGCTTCAGGGTTGCCAGTTCAATACTGTCTGTGTGTAGTTTCTGTGCATGGTCTCCAGTGTGGGTTTCCTCTGTGTTCTCCAGTTTCTACCCACCTCCCAAAAATATGCCTGTAGGTGATTTGGTGTCTGTTAACTGCCTCTAGGTGTGAATGAGTGTGTGAATATGTACTTAAATGGTTCCCTGCAATGGACTGATGTCCCTGCCTCCCATGAGTGTTCCCAGGATACAGTCCAGCTCTGCCATGACACTGAGCAGGATAAAGCAATTACTGAAGGTGAATGAATGAAATTAATGATTGTATCACTACATACATAATATACAGAAAGGAGCTGTACATGTATTCTGGGCATTAACTGAAATTCAGTTTTTGACTTCATTTAGCAATATGACTACATGCACAGAACTCTGCCATACCTGTAAGTCCAGGTTATGCAGACATACCTGGAGTCAGAATACCAAGAAATGAGCAACACACCTTCATGTCACTCAGCACTCTTTCATTGTGTAATGCCTCTGATTGGCACTTATTCAACACATTAAACAATAATGGTTCACTCATTAGAAGCACATTGTGTGGCTTTTTGCTGCTACCATGCTGCTCTACTGGTATATGCATCCAGCTCTTTTGTCTCTTATTTTAATGTGTTGTATTTTTGTAGCAAGTAATGGAGTCACAGAGTGCGACTGACTGCGGTGTACATGCTACAAAAGAGACATTTATGTCTACATAACCTTTTTTTCCTTTGTTTACTTGAACACTGTCTAAGTTTCTGACCACTGCTTTGCATATAGTTTTACAAAAAGGCCACAGGGCTATTAGATTAGCTGGTGTTTATGGTTGTATTCACATACTTTCACTGTGGAAATCTGGAACATTTGTGAGAAAAGGCGACACGAGTATGAACATCACTAAAATGTCTCCTCCAAGTCAAGCATGTTGCCTCCTTCAGGGTCTTTAGGTGTGAACGAAAGCCGAAGAGTACCACACATGCCTTATGAGCCCCCATAGGTGTCTTAAATGCCTGTCCCTGCTATTGTCCTTCCCCTTGAGATTTATAACGAACTGACAAACCTCTAAAGTGCAAAGCTTACTTCAGACAGAAAAATGTCTTTCTCAATTGTTTCACAACTTTGGTTACAGGAAAACACCTCTTTGTCAGTTTGACATGTTGTGTGACCTCAGTCACGAGTTCTGTTTATGTAAGCTGCATTCTTCTATTACACGCCATTAAAACAGTGCACACTGCTTGTCACTCCGTCATAAGCCTGCTAAAATGGATGCAGCTTTCATAAACTGCAACTTAAAAGTAACATTTTGTACATACCCGTAGCTGATAACAGATCTTTATTGAGACATTAATATGCAAAACAAAGGTGTGTGATGCAGGCACATTTAAATGCTGTCCACCAGTATCATGTGATTACCTCCCATATCACCATCACCTCACGCTGTTGCCATGTGCCACCCATCATAATCAGCCGATAAGCTTACATTCCTTTCTGCCATCTCAGCCTCACCTGATTGTTTGTAACAGGGTTTCCACAAAGTCTACATTCCAGACCCAACTACATACACTGAGTTGCAAGATGACCATTTAGAACAATGACTATATTGAGTGACTGGATTATGTCATGTAAGTGACATTTATACTGTGTGCTCTTTTGGAAAGTTTATTCAGGTTTATTCAGAGTGAATGATTAAAAACCTGTTTTAAAGATAGGATCATAGGAAATAGGATCATTTTGTTAATGGTCTTGTGTCCAAACACATGGGTAGAAGGTGCTATGTGTAAAATTGATTCACTCAGATAGATCAAGTGTCATTGAGGGGTGTTGTGGGATATGAGCCACTACTGTAATAGTATAGAAATGAGACGGAGTGCTGAAATGCATTGTTGCTTGTTCATTTTCATCTTTCATAATTTAGAGCAGTGGTTCTCAAAGTGGTGTCTGTGGTTTTTTGTTTCAATTTTGTTACAGTGGTGGAAATCACAAAACACAAAACAAAGTTATTATATTTGTTACTGAGTTCTTACAGACTCTTTTACTGGTCACTTAAAGTAAATAAATTTAACCCAGACCCCAGTAGCTCAAAAGCAAGTAGGTCTATAAATAATGTCGACTAGGATCTAGTGCGTTCTGTCAGTGGAAAGAACCTCTGATTTGGAAGAATGTCTAAATCTAATTCAGCAATCCATGATGCAGTTTGCACATGGCCTCTTTTTTCAAAATCTCTTATTGATTTTTCCATAAGAAACTATATCTAAAAATATATTATTGTTAAGCAAATTTTGCAACGTGAATTCAGAATGGATTTTACACTCAGGTTGCGTGGGTGTCTATGTAAAAATGTTATGCACCAAGTTGTACCTAGCAACACATACCCTATATGGTAGCTGTACCTGATAAAATATGACAATACCTAAAATGTAGGTTTGTTAAATAAAATAACAGCTTAATGTCAAGAAGTTATTGTGTGTTTAGTGTCAAGTTCAGGTCACTTCCTGAAGCAGTGATCCAATACAATTATGTAAAGTTGTCTGTCTTTGCTTGGTTAAAAGAGAGGTGTAACTGCATTATGAAAACAGTGCCACTAAGTGAAAAAAACAATGATATGCCATTTAGACTAGTTTAACAATTGATCAAAAGAAATCTGCTTTAATATTCATCATCTGCAGGCTCTCACTGGCTAGAAACATGACAATTGAATATGATTGAGTGCATCTGACAAATGATTTTATCCAAAAGATCTTTTTGTCCCCTTTGGCCTCCTATAGCTGTAATTTACATAGACGTGTGTTTTTCTGCCAAGCTTACTTTCTGCCAAGCTGTTCCATGTGTCCTATTTGTTTTGATTGCCATGCTTAAGTGACAGGTTCATTCAGTTTTGCACTCATTATCTGCTTTATGTGCTAATCTGTGCTTGGTATTCCCTATGGTTATGACTGACATAAGGATTTTTTTTGTACATGTACATATGTTGCCATGATGCGCTAGAATGTTATGTGCATTTAAGAAGAGTTTTGTGCTTATGGCTCGTAAGGCATTGAGCCCATCATCACAAGTTTCTGAATATCATATTGTATTAGTTACGTGCAGACCTTTTTTCACTGAATCTGAATTGCTTTTGTTCAGTCCTCTTCATTCTGTTCAGTCGGAACCATCATCCAAACATTATCCACCCATCCTTTTAAACAAATTGTAAAAGTAACAAAGGGTGCCATTAAGAGCTTCTGAAACTTAAAACTACAGTACATAGGTGATACTGATATTCTAAGGATGGGAATTTCTGACAGTTTGGACCTTGTGGGCACATTTGACTGGTCTCAATGAGGAAAAGTCTCAGTCTCTTGTTTTGCCAGCAGTGACATTTAAAAAATTGTACTTGTAAAAGTAGTTTTAATTATAAATTAAAGGAAATATGTAAATATGTAAAGCTGAAATATGCAGTTGGCTCTGTTTTGAGACACATTTATTCCTTAATATCAAATGCACTACATAGGGTGCACAAGGGAATTATGTTATACCCTAGGTAGAGTTTTTAAATTATTAAAAAATTTCTATGTAATATAATAACCTTCCGCTGAATGGGAAGTAACAGTGCACTTGGGGTAACAGCGCATGAATATAAAGCTGTATTTTGCCTTGCAGCCATCACTATTGTCAGAGCTACTGTTATAGAAAATTAATCAACACCTTCTGACCAATCAGAATAAAAAATTAAACAGTGCTGTGATATAAATGAAGATAACTATGATTAAAGCTTGTAACCTGAAAATCACCTATGAAAAGGGTATCCACAGGAATTCTATGTGTTCTGATGATAGAAGAGAATGATGATAGAATATGATGAGTTATTCCAGGGTGTGTGCTGGCTTTCACTCACTGTCACTGGTTGTACTATTGTGGAATGTGGAAAGAATGTACCATATAAGAATATGTATATGACTGAAGAGGGAGAAAACAATATTATGTAAAGTAGATACTAAGGTTAAAAAAGAAATCAATCAAAAGATTTCCTGAGGCAGTCTCTGGCTCAGTAATCACTTCTTTCACTTTGGCATTGACGGTACTGGGAATCATGGGGTCTGTTCTTCTGGCATGTACCCACATGATCACATGCGACTCCAGCAATCGTTGGAATGCTGCTCCGATAACGTTTTTTTTTTGTTTGTTTTTTTTTTTTTGCTTCATCAGGCGTCACTCAATGTTCTGCTTTGCTCTAAGGAGGAGGACCTGCTTAGACTGTCACAATGACATCTCATTTATCTCAAAAATCTACTAATCCATCTGTGACTTCAGCCTGCACAGATGCCTCTTTCCATCTCAGAAATCTACAGATAACAGAAAACGTCTGTCAGAGTTTTCAGGGTGGATTATCATATGACGCAAAGCACAAGCAGAAACACGTGCACATAATGCAAACACACACATTGGACAGTGTTAATTGAAAAGATATGGGCTGGCATACTTGGAAGAAGAAATTAAATAACTTGCAGGTACAGACTGATTAAGGGCTGTGAATCAGTGGTTGACTGAGTGGTTGAGTGGTTCAACACACTGAATGTTCTGGTTGAAAAGGTTGAAATCACTTTAATTTAATTTTAAAAGCTACTGTTGTCCCTGTACTGTTTTTTCACTCAAAGCTATTGTATCACTCTCCAGAATCATCCAGAAGCATCATTTTTGGAATTATGAGCCACTGATTAAAATTTGCATTAGATTTTAATAGCGGACAATTTTAGCAGGCCTGCATAATTAATCCAGTACAATTTTACACCTTTATATATATATACACTGCCCTCCAAAAGTTTGGAAACGCCTGAACAAAATAGGGTTTTTGGGCAATATCAGCAT
>CM075013.1:8083444-8105954 GCA_037576675.1 Pangasius sanitwongsei | reverse complement strand
GCTGTCGTCCACCATATCTGTGTGCGCTTTGTTTATATATATATATATATATATATATATATATATATATATATATATATATATATAAATATATATAATTTTGTTTGTAGGTTAGGATCATTTGTATAGCAGGAGAGTTAGCTGATCAGTCAGGTATACTCACTAGCATGTGCCTGATATACTGTATGCCTCATATTTAATGTGTTAGTGCTCAGTTTTTGCTATTTAAGTAAGGAATACATTTAGTGGCTTCTTCTGAATGCTAAGTAAACTAAGCAGCTGTTGTGTAGTTCAACTCAAATCCTTCAATGAATTCAAGTTTATTAAAGGTTTAAGAAATAGTGTTATACAGACAAAGCAGACAATCTGTATTTAGTGCTGATAGGGTTAGGGTTAGTTGGCACAACTAAACATTTTAGGTGCCAAATTTAGAACATATTTCAACAAACCAATGTAAAAACCTGTACACTTTTTTATTATATCTGTAAACATTAAAATATAGTTCCCTTCATGAAACATACTGTGGGAAAAAAACATACTAAAGCACAAATCAGCTAGTCATTCATTTATTTCTATTTCATTTCTGTTAACATCCTGAGAATTGGTTAGAAAATATAGAGCAGTTTTGAATGCTTTTAATCTGAGCTTGTTGTAAAGGATATAATACTTAATGAAATCAGGTGCAAAAAAAAATCTTTCATTCACTTTAATCTTTACTTTAAATCTTTACTTTGCATTTACATGAAAACCTGTTGCTGAACATATCTGTTTATATTACAGATTTTATAGAACATATCTCTTTATAAAATAACCAGTGATCATTTCTTTTTCCCTGGATTTCCACATTTTTTCAGTCGATTTTATTCTGGTTAATTATTCAGTTTATTCAATATTCAGTACAAACATTTTAACAGTTTAAGTAGTAGCAGGTAGCAGTAGCCATAACAGGTAGCAATGTCATCACTCGTGCCTTTCAGATATTCATCAGAAACAATGTCTGCTGACTAGTTTTTTTTTTTCCTGTGTCACATGCAAAAGATGCACCTGAAACAGCCAAACAGGTGTCCAGATGAGACACACCTGTAAAAATTCAGCTATAAATATCTCTGCGCACAGCGTCTCTTTACACAAACTCCTGCTTGAAACGTATCCTGTTTTTGGATATCAGTTACAGTCACAATGGGGAGCTCTTGCCAAAGGTTCTGGAACCAGCCTAAAAACACAGATATCCGGATCAGCCTGCCGGTTGTTTGCTTTGTTTGGCAAACTGCTATGATCATTCTCTTTGGAGTCTTTGTGCGTTATGATGAAGAGTCTGATGCTCACTGGTCTGAATATAAGAAGGAGCATAATATTACAAGTGATATTGAAAATGATTTCTACTTCAGATATCCAAGTGAGTATGGATCTATTCTTACAGATAATTCATTAATTGACAATTTAAGAAATCTTGTTTTAGATACCAAATACGTAGTATCTATTATATTGTAATGATGTTAACAGCATTCTTCTTTCTACTCTTCTATCTAATATTGTACATAAAAGGAAATGAAATACTTGTGACCAGGGATTCATCTGCCCAGAGACTGATAAACTGTTTTATTCTCAGCTCTGTGGTAATATTACACTTAAACATTATTTTATGTAGATCAACTGATTTCTCAACTGATACTTAATGTTGTGTCGTTGCTTCCGTAATCAAATTTAAAGGCTGAACTGCAGTTAATTTTTCCTAACCTTGTAAATGAACGGCAAAGGAATCGTAAATAATCGTAATAATAAATACGTTGTCATTCTTTAAGTGAGGCTGTTGGCGGTGAACCAATAAGCTGAATATGACAAACGACTTCCACCTCGGAGCCTTGATTAAATGATCTTCTCTAATAAATCCACCGTTTTTGTTTGTCGGACAGGTTTCCAAGATGTGCACGTCATGATCTTTGTGGGTTTTGGCTTCCTCATGACTTTTTTGAAGCGCTACAGCTTTGGTGGAGTGGGCTTCAACTTCCTTATTGCTTCGTTTGGGCTGCAGTGGGCCCTGCTGATGCAAGGCTGGTTCCACTCACTGGACCCTGCAGATGGCAAGATTAAGATCGGAGTAGAAAAGTAAGAGCTGGCTTGACTAGTTCCTGGCAATTATGCACCATTTAAATGCAACTTGAACCTGAAATGTGTGCTCTGTGTTCATTGTGTGACATTAAAGCTTTCGATAATAATACAATGTATTATTTTTAATGTCAATGTTATGTTTCTATCCAGTATTATCAATGCTGACTTCTGTGTGGCGGGGTGCCTAATCGCATATGGAGCTTGTTTGGGAAAAGTCAGTCCTGTACAGCTGATGGTGTTAACTCTGTTCGGAATCACCTTATTTGCAGTAGAAGAGTACATCATCCTTGATGTTTTGCATGTATGGGCCACTAGTAGAAAATTATAAAATTGGACATATAATTTCATGTATAAGTGGTGAAACCACAATCTATATATTCGATCAAATCTGTTCTAGAAATTCTATTGATTATGGTTATCTGATTGTAACATTGCTACAGGCCAAAGATGCTGGTGGCTCCATGGTCATCCACACATTTGGAGGATATTATGGTCTGACAATATCGTGGGTGCTCTATCGACCAAATTTAAACCAGAGCAAACGTCTCAATGGATCCGTTTACCACTCTGATGTCTTTGCTATGATTGGTGAGAAAATATTCATTTCCAAACACAGAAATTTTATAAGCATAAGATCTGATACCAAAGACTACAATATTCTTTTGCTCCAGGCTGTCTCTTCCTCTGGATGTACTGGCCCAGTTTCAACTCTGCCATTTCAGCTCATGGAGATGGGCAACACAGAGCTGCCATCAACACATACCTGGCTCTGGCATCCAGCGTCCTCTCCACCTTCGCTTTATCCAGCCTTTCTGCCAAGAAGGGCAAATTAGACATGGTAATTCAAAATGCCTCGCAAAGTGTATTTAAGGCCATGCATATGTGTGGAGGACACGCAACATCATGACAGGTAAAAGAGGTAACATGCAGAATCTCTGCTGATTAGGTTCATATCCAGAATGCCACCCTGGCTGGAGGTGTTGCGATGGGAACAGCAGCTGAATTTATGATCACACCCTATGGTTCACTTATTGTTGGCTTCCTCTGTGGGATCATCTCTACCTTTGGCTACCTTCTGTTAACTGTAAGTGTTGCAAGAGGATACCACTGATTGTTCTGCTAAATTTAAACAGTTTTATTGTACCACTAAAATGCTTGGTTCTCCACACAGCCTTTCCTTGAGAAACAGCTGAAAATCCAGGACACTTGTGGAATCCATAATTTACATGCTATTCCAGGTGTCCTTGGAGGAGTTGTAGGTGCCATTACAGCTGCCACTGCCACCGAGTCTGTCTATTCACATGAAGGGTAGGTGTGCTTGAAGACATATTCAAAACTGATTAAGTGAACTGACAAATTAAATTACATTGCCTTTTCCCAGCAATAGGAAGTTTTTGACTATATAACAAATAATGAAATACTGTTAATATATTCAATTACAGATTGATCAACACATTTGGATTTACGGGTGAATTAGAAAAAAGGTCTCCACAAACACAGGGAGGCTATCAGGCTGCTGGTCTTTGTGTGGCTATCGCCTTTGGACTAGTAGGTGGAGCAATAGTGGGTAAGTAAGCTTTCAGTGAGAGTAATTGATTAGAAAATTGTGCAAATGAGGGAGCATAAGTCAAAAATGTCCCAAACAAATTTAAACACATATATTATTTATCACTGACCAGTTATTGTCTTTTCTGGAGAAAATATTTTTTCTGGCTTGGTCCTTAACCAAATGATGAGTTCCTCCAGGCAATTGAACTCCTTACCATCTGCCATTTGGACTTTTTATAGGAACAGCATATCTACTTTTAGTGTCCTAAAAATGTATAAATTCATAATTTTGATCTGAAAATTGTGGAGATCTGTAGTTATTATTTTCTTCATATTTGCAGGTTTTATCCTGAAACTGCCTTTATGGGGAGACCCAGCTGATGACAACTGCTTTGATGATGAAGTGTACTGGGAGGTGAGTGATTTTTTAAAGTTTAGGTATCTAAAAGGATAGAAGCTTAAAGATCTGTCAGAAAATAAATTATTATGGTAATTTGTTTTTGTGCAGCTACCCGAAGATGAAGAAAGCATCCCTCCAATCCTGGAATACAACAACCACTTTGCTAACAAGCAACCTGACACATGTATGTAAGTAGTATATAGTAATATAAGTTCATACTAACATTATTTCAGTATGATAATTAACAATGAGTCTATAAAGCTGGAAATAAATGGATTGTAAATCGTTGGTAGGAGCATTTACAATTTGATATTGATGAAAATCCTGTAAATTTGGAAAAACTTTTGTATCCTACTCATCTGCGTAAATTGACATATATGAAGACTAACTAATGTAAACCTTGACTGATCAACTTCAAACCATATAATTTGCAAAGGAGCTACTGCATTTTAATATACAGATTATGCTGTCAAATTTTACATTGCATATTTATGTCAGTTACACACACAAATTTAATATTTTTTAACACCAACAAGCCAACCCAAATTCATTTGAAGACAAATAAGACTAAACATTCAATGAAGGAGAAATTGCACTGTATGAAAGGAAGGCAGGCTGGTCAGTGCATATGGTAGCCGTAAGCCAAGGCTGTGCAAATGGCAGTATGGATATTACTGGAAGAGTTAGCACATGCAGCACTCAGAAGGCAATGGATATTTAGAGACTGTGATGATGTTTTTAAGAGGATGAAAGTTGCCTTATAATTCAGTTTGTTTGCCACAGCATCTTCTTTCACTGCTGTGCAGCACTTTAGAGCCAGCACTAATTCGGCCAACAGAAAGATCATGTGCCATTCCTGTGCATGCCCAAGTTTTGTCTGGGCTTGGATTTCTTGCTACTAGCATGTTTCAAAGAGAGATAAGTGACCGATCTGGTATGTCTCTCTGCAATATAATGTGTAGTATACTCCCTAGAGACTATTCGCAAGGGATTTCTGGTCGTGAAGTGAGGCAATTTGCTTCAAATAAAAAAAATATATATAGCTTGCTATGCTTTCTGTAATTTGGATGCAGATTTTGGCCTTTCAGGTACTGTTATGCTGTTAAATAGTATTTTTTATTTTGCACAGCTGTAAAGCAAAATGACTTTCACTTCTGTCTCTGAGAAAGTCCATTTTTGCCTTTTGCTGGTAATTTCAGCTATGTGAGTTTTGGCATTTATGTACATTTGGGGCATTTTTTGTAAGTATTAGTGTAAGCTAGACTGCTGCTTCATATGTTTTATGAACAGCAGATTACTATTGTAATATTTGATTGCAGACCTAATTTTCTAATACAGTTTTTTAAAATGGAGGTTCCTAACCAAATTACTGTTTTCCTCTGCTTTAATTACTTTCTAAACATAATTAAATAGAACTCATCTCTGAACTAATATAAGCTAACACTATTTTGAAAAGGTTTTTTCAATCCTGTTCAATAGTCAGTGTAATCAACAATACAGAAATGTGTGTTACTAGTTCCTGAAGACCTAATGTTTATATAAAAAACATGTCCCTATATAAAGAAAAAGGCAAACATTTCTGCCATTTTAATAGAATAAAATAAATCTTCTGCCTTTTTTAAAACGGCAGTGTCATGTTCATTTGTAGTGTCACCTGCATAATGCCCTAAACAGGATTCACTTAATTTTTTGTAATAAGAACTTTGTAGATACTCTACATTTCAAAAATAGTGATACTAAGTTAACAGAATTCTCTTCCTTGTTTCCTTGTCAGTTTTCTTATATGTCATATCTTTATCATTTTTAGGTCGGAGTCCAACTTCTCCATAGAGCAGAGCTAATCAGATTTGGAAAATTACGCAGAGATGATGCAGATAAGATCAGTGCTGAATGAAACCTATTGAATGAGGCCTTGCCAACCAGGAAATCTAAGATATAATAGCATTTTTCTTGATTTAATAGCCAAACTGAAACAAACCCAGTTTAATCTGAAAACCTATTAAAATTGCCAGGTGTCATATCTGTAATAATAATTGCTTAATTAACATTTTCCTGTATGTATGTATGTATGTATGCATGCATGCATGTATGACCACATGTGCGCACACACACACACACACACACTTGAAATACTATTATTGTAAAAAATATTTTTGATATTGGTCATTGACAAATGTAAGTTTTTCATGGAACAAGCAGCACATCTTGTTTAATGAACATATGTACAAAAGAGTTATCTTTTTCTGCTCTCCAGAATTTAATGGTTGAGGCTCTATTAATGCCCTTTTTGTGTGATATTTATTCAGAATTTGCATCTTATTGTATTTTCAGTTTTGTGAATTTGAATGATTTAATGCCTTATGCATGCATTATTATTATCTGCTGGCATTAAACATTTTAATGAATTAAAAATGTATTTTCCTTTCGTTGCCCTTCATGCACAATACTCAGTCACAAATACACATGGCTGAAAAGAAATTGTAAATTTGTCCCAAAAGTAATTTTGTAAATATATGTCATAATTCAGATAATTTGAATTAAAATGGGCATACACTAACCAGTACACATGTAAATATAAAATACAAAGAATGGTATTCACTGGTATTTCTTGAAGAGTGGAATATTTAGGCTTTTCACTTATGGGCAGCACTAATGGGTTAACAGTGAGTTCATGGAGTTTCTACCTTCCAAACTTACATTATGTGAAACAGTATATGATTTGCTTTGATTAATGCAACTTATAATTAAAGATGGCACCAATCCAATACCCAGTATTGGTATCGGAGTGGCTACTAGTTACAAAAAGAAAAAAAAAAGGAGCTGGAAATGTTTACATATAAAGAGATGACTGGATTTTTCTTTTGTTAGGATTGATTTTATGATATTGAAATTTTGTGTATTATATTGACAATATAAGTGATTTTTGTGTGAAAAAGTAATGTGTAGTACTTCATTTAAAAAAAAAATTAAAGCTTAGTAGTATTTAAAAAAAAACATTAACTGGGTATTGATATCAGTGGACATTCAAGGTTTCAGGATCAGTATCGATATCAGAAAAGAAAGAGTGGTATTGTGTCATCTCTGCTTTTATAACAATAATAAGCATTAAAGGTATTCAGCAAGAAACACTGTAGTATATTATTGCAAAATATAGTTAGCTGTACATGTCAAGAAAAAATTACAGTAGATGTTTTATGACTTCTAGAGACTTTGGCAGACCTTTATTAAAAGTCAATCACACACTTAAATGCATTTGCTAACATGCCTCTTTTAACCTAGAAAGTTCTGAAGTAATCAAACAAATCCTCTAGGATCAATGCCCATACTCTCACACCATTCTACAAATCATACATAGATTATAGTGTTTCTATCCAATGTGCATGATTCATTCTTGATTAATGATCTTTTCTGTTTGTGTAGGGTGTGTAAAGCACCTCCCTCTCATTTTTATATAACCTTGTTTTGATAACTTGAGCACCAACCTAGACTCTGTTTTGGAGCTCAGAGAAGTTCCAGTCACATGATATGACAATTTTCAAATTCCAAGTCACCCTTCATATAAATGTCAAACACTAAATGTACTGTACTTAAATGTGAATTCTGACTTAAATGTAGTTCTATGGAAATGTTGTCTTTTAACACAGTGTATTCCCATGGTCTAGACAAAACTTTGACAGAGCAGGAACCTTTTTTTTTTTTTAAAAAGTGCCATGGTTAATGTGTATAACAACATCTCCCTATTTTACAAAACAAAGATGCCTCCCTGGAGGGCTGTTTTTGAGTGTAGTACAGCTGCACTGTACAGTGAGGCACAATTAACACAGCTTCACCCTGGGAATATAGCTATTGGGTTCTATTTCACCCCTCCTAACTCTCAGGGACAGTGAGAATCACCTGAATACAATCTGAACACACACAAACATATTGAGACCTTTAACAAAGTCACAAAGTGACTTTGAGAGAGATGGCTGGTAAAGCCTTAGTTTTCACTGCTACTTTCACTAGTGATGGCTTCCTCCCCGAGAAGGTCTGCTATCCCAAGAGTGGGAAATCTGCGTGATTTGTTCATGACTCTGAGGTGACTTTTTGATTAAACCTGTGGTTTCTACTCATGGTCATAATACACAGTTTTGTTAACCAATCCTTTGACCTTGTTGCTTTCAATGTAGGCAAACCTACAGAGCATTCCAGGTTGTGCCCAGTACAGGCCCTACAGTACATTTACATTTACAGCATAAATCAGCCCCGCTTATTCAGAAAGACTTGCATTCTATCAATACCATATCCTCATGAATAGTCTTACTTTTACCTTGAAGGATGATGGGTCCAGTTGAGGCATGCTAGAACCTTGAAGGGAGCATGGTGTAGTGCGGGATGTGATAAGTCCTTTCAGGTAGGTGGGGGCTGGTCCATTTGTGACTTTATAGGCAAGCATCAGTGTTTTCAATTTGATGCAGGCAGCTACAAGAAGGCAGTGGAGGGAACACACCAGTGCGGAAATGTGGGAGTACTGGGAGAGATTGAAAACAAGTCTTGCAACTGCATTCTGGATCAGTTGCAACAGGACTGAACAAGCACCTGTATGGCCTCTGTGGATAGAAATGGCATAAGCCTCATGATGTTGTAAAGGAGAAAGCTGTGTGACCTAGTCAGGTTGGTAATGAGTTGTGTGCTATTAGCATAGCGGTTGGTATGAAAAACTATGTGAGAATATGACCTCACTAAGAGTGAGTATAGAGGTATAACAGAAGAGGACTCATCCATGAAGCTAATGTGACACCAGTGGAGAGTCTGCATGGAGCAGAGTCGATCCCCTCCATGTCACCTGTTATGATCCCTCCAGTTAAGAAGAAAACCACCATCATGCTGTGCCACAGTACTGTTTAGAACTAATGGATCTTATTCTCAGACCAACTGTTAATCTGTCATGGACATCATTACAATGACTTATAGGCAGGATAGATACCCGGCCCCTACAGCGACATGCCACTCTACGGGCAGCTTCTTCTCTTCATGGACGTTAATGAGAGGTGTGTTGCTCCAGAATGTCTGTACTGCTGCTACCTGGGTCACAACCAATGTCGGTATGTATTATTTACAGAGCTTAACCTGAAGTGCAACTTTAGATGGTGCATCGGCCAACTCAACGTTATTAATTAATAAGTAAATTTCTAAATTATAGTCATATAATTTGTGCAAGCATATTGATTTTACTGTTGCAAGGACAAGATTTTAGAGCTTTTAGTCATGACTGAGTGAGCTAAAAAAAAGGCTGAAAAGGCTGCTCACCATTTTCATCTAGCCCTGGCACCTGCAGTGAGTTACCCATTTGAATGGAGGAGTGCATTCTTTTATTCTACTATTGTTCAGTCGGTGGAGTTCATTTAAAAAGGAGTGAATGTCTAACCTCACCAAGCTTCTTCGATTCTTAGCAAAGGTCATATAATTAATATTAAATTGTTATGAAATTTAGCTAGCTGCCTTGGTTTATGACATCACTTCATTCACTCGCGTTGGTTTGCTAGTTATAATATCAGTCCACCAAGCTAGCTTATACATCAAAATGAGCAACATACCAGAAAACTGCAACGACCTCCCTACTGAGGGTCTGTTAGAACAGTTTACAGAGAACAAGACATGGTTTTGCTGCAGAACTGTCAAGAGCTTTAGGTACGTGTTGGAAAGTGTCCAACACTTTCAATCACATGTCAACCACTCCATTTTATTTATCATCAAATAACTCACATAAAATGCATTTATCATATGGAACAATACTGGGGACGATATCAAGGTCAACTTCAGTTGTAAAAACAACAGAACACTGTTCCTGAAAATTTGAGGAGGTGTAACTTAAAATGTAGGTTCATGTCCTTTCCAATTCACTAACAAGGGAACTGGCGGGGTTACAAATTGTACTGCAGCCAGCCACTAGAGGGCCTCTAAGACATTATGGCCTCATTTTTTAATCCTGTTATGACCTCCACCCATATATAGTCATTGTTCACAACACGCACTCCAGGCTCTATAAGGATAACATTGTACCTTGTTACATATGTAGCATTTCTGCTAGTTACATATATAACTGTGGTTCTACGAAACTCGGATCAGCACCAGGGCTCCTTGTCATTTGAAACCAATGTCAACTCAACAAGAACTCAGCAAGAAGGTTGCAGAGAAAGATGGCAGTATGACAGTGGTATTTATTACAAATACCTTTTTACTTCAGAACTTTGTTGAAGATCTCAGCATGTGTCCAGGTGATTCTCACCACCCCTGGTGATTATCCAGGGTTCATAGGAGGACAGTTATTTATGTAACTGGCATTTTTTCACCTTGGATTTCAAGAGTTACATTATTACTCTTCTAAAGTAGTATAATTCCCTGTAAATGCACTCGTTAGCATGCCTCCATTAACCTGGAATGCTTTGAAGCAACAAAACAATTCTTCTAGGAGCAATGCCCATACTCCCACACTGTTCTACAAATCTTATAAATATTATAGCTTTTCTATCCAGTGTGGTTGATTCATTCATGTTCAATGTTCATCTCTGACTGTATAGGTTGTGTAAAACACCTCCCTATTATTTATTCACTTTATTTTGTGATAAATCTAAGCTTGAGCTCAAACCTAAACTCTGAAAAGTTTCTGTCACACGGCTTGACAGTTTTCAAGACTCCAAGTTACCCTTCATGCAAATGTTGGACAATGTCCAGACTTTTTCTAAGGAATTGATGCCAATTGTGATCAATGTTGTCTTCTAACACAGCATATTCATGTGGTCTAGCCATAGATACAACAGAGCAGGAACCATACAATCTTTTTTGGTATGTTGGCCCCTCCTGGTTAACCCTCCTATTATCTTTGGGTCAATTTGACCCCATTCAATGTTTAACGTCTCTAAATAGATGACTGACATCATTTTTTTTTTTGCTTCTTATTTAATATGTTTATCAATAACGCTTTATATGGTATCCACCTGGTTTACAGAACAAAGACATGCACCTGGGGAGCAGTCAAGAGCAAAGTTTGGATGCCCTATTTTCTAAGATGTCTGTCAGCGAGGCACAATTAACTCAGATTTGCCCTGGGAATATAGTTGATGGGTTTTGTCAGCTTGTGTTCAAAGACCTACATTATTCTTGGACAATTCTTCTGGTGTAGTTTCTTTTACTCTCCTGTCCTACTGAAAAACATGTGGCAAACTAGAGCTTTAGTTGTCCTGCATTTCTGAAATATAAATTGTATTCATCATAAAAAAAAATAATACAGAAACCCATTTGGGGGCTTATACCGCAATCCAGATTAGGACAGCTCATCTAGGCTCTTGTCAAGGTTTATAATGACCATAATGATCAAAGAACGTAAAACTGGTAAATATGCTAAAAAATTTTTTACTTAAGTGAAAATGTTGTGTCAAAATTTTATTTTAAAAAAGTAAATGTAAAATTAAGTTACAAAAAGTGTCGAAAAAAGGAACATTTTCTTGAGTGATTATGAATGGTAGCATCTATGTAGGTGAAGTGGGAGCATTGTTGCAATGTTTGCTGACCCTGTTTTTGGCCTTCAGAACAGCATGAATTCATTTGGGCATGGATTTTGTGAAATGCTGGATATGCTGTGCAGGATTGTTGTGCAGGACTGGTGCACAGTTGCTGTAAAATGGACATCTAGCTGTGAAATGCCCTTTCTACCCCATCCTAAAAGTGTCTGATAGGGGCCAGATCCAATGATTGTTAAGGCCAGTGAGGAAATGAAAACTCACTGTTATGTTCTTGAAACCATTCATTTCATGGACTTGTTTGCTTGTTTCCATTTCTGATCCTTGTATCAGCATTATGTCAAAGGAAACTGGATTTGTCCAACCAGGGAACTGTTTTCCTTTCCTCAGTTGCCAGTTTCTCTGTATGTTTTTGCACCATTCTTGGTTCAAGAAAAGAGTCATACCAGACGTTCCAGTTATGCAATGAAACACCGCTACAGTAATAGTTTGTTAAATTCCATTCCTGAAAGTGATACCGCCTATATACAGGCAAATATCCATCCATCCATCTATTCTCTGTACCACTTATGCTACACAGAGTCGCGGGGAGCCTGGAGCCTATCCCAGGGGACTTGGGGCACAAAGCGGGGGCCACCCTGAATGGGGTGCCCACCCATCACAGGGCACAATCGCACACACATTCACTCTACAGGTAAACATGCCGCAAGTTCCTCTACCCAGCTCACTGAACAAGATAACTTTAGTAAATGACATCTGAGCTGTTTGCCTCACATTTGACTTAAATATTAGCTCCAAGCAGTTAGTGGAGAAATTAGTTTTGAAATGAGTCTGTCAGTCAAATGATTAAGCCATAAATCATTGGTCTTGTGACAAGAGACAATACTTTTGTTCCTTTTGAACACCGGCAGTTTCTGTAAACCTGCGTCACAAACTGTGCCTAAGGCATTGAGCTATTGCAAATAAGTTGCCTACAGTCTTTCTCTGTTGTGGTTTATTTGTATCTTTTTCTGGTTTCTAGCACTTCACACGCAAGCACGAGGAACTGGAAATTGAGTTTAATTTTTACCGATTAACCTTTTACTGCACATATTGTGAGACTCTCATTTAAGAAATGTTACACTGTGTTTATTATTTTTTATTCTTTTTTATATCACTTCAAGATGTTTATTTTATTTATTTTTATTTTAGGGCATATTTTGGGGTATGCTGCCATATGGCAACACCACACAACAATGGAAGTAGGTTTACTGAACATTTGATGAATTTTTGCCACTGCTGAAGAAGAGGTACACATTAGAGCATTTGTCTTTTCACTTTTCTTTTGTTACTGTAATGTCAACACTGAAAGCAGTGCTGGACTACATCCTCCATCAGCCCCTGCACACCACAAGAGCTCACAAGCACCTGAGTCGCATTATGAGCACTAGTATTTAAATTCTGTTGTTTGTAGCACTCTTTGTCTTGCATCTGTCGTGTTCACTTCATGTTCATTTTTGGTTTCTAGTTTGCCAAATTCTTGTTCATGTTTCTAGAATAAATATTTGTGTATTGCACTAATTAAATGTTTATCTACACTTGCATCCACCTCTGACTCATTAGCCTGACAGTTATATAAAATTTATGCTTCAAAATGAAGCCCTCTCTCCTATTTTCATATGAGATTATATTAATTGGATGTAAGAATTTACACATGATCTGAACATTCCTCAAAGCACATACCTGCCTCCTGTGCCTGGGTATCTGCCAAAACTGACTCTTCTTCATTTCTTACACTAGGTAGTTCACTCCACAATATGGTCTACCTCTCTCTCTCATACCTGAAGTGCAACTTAAGATGCCTTAAGATGACATCTTTGTAAATTATGATTTTTAAATAAAGTGCGCAGTGTATAAAAATTGTGTTTTTGTGATTTCAGTGGATTTCTATGGAGTGTACACTTCACTCACATGTGTCAGTGAAAAAAATAAAATGAAATTGAATGAGATGTTTACGCAATATGTCTGGGTGTGAATTGGCCTTCAGTGATATTCAGAGACATCATGGAACATTTTATTTAGCTTTATTTGTTTAGCCTGTTTAAATAGTGGCCATGAAAAGCGCACACGTACATGTCTGCTTAGGCTACTGTATTTGTTCTTTATAACATTAGCGAGTTGATTTGGAACGACGTACACTAGCTAGCTACATTAGTTACCTTGGGTTAAGTAGGGTTTCACTTTAGAAAAGCGTCACAGCTGCAAGTAAATTATGTTTTAATGTCTTGTCCCTAATTTAAACAGTACATATGCTGTTTAATTTCAGAATATGACTTTTCCAAATTACTAATCTCTGCTCATTTTCCTGCTTTTTTTTCCCAATTCATTTATACAAATTGGGTTCCATGACCAGGCCAAAATTATATAATGAGCAACACTAGTTAGTCACCCAGAAAGGAAAAGTTTAGGAAAAGTATGCAGGCTTTTTTTCCCCCGTGTAATATGAATTGACTTTAGGGAATGTAGCTGATTTTAGCTTAGTTATGGCATGTACCTGTTAGCCAAACAGATTAGCCAGGTATGACACACTTCTAACCCATCCACATTAAATACCTCTTCAGTCGGCAGGTGGAAACACAACCTCCTGACAGAAAGGTGTCCTTACTTTGGTTATCAGTTACAGCCACATTGAACATCTATCAGTTGTCAAAAGTTCTGATGCCATCCCCATAACACTAATGTCCAGATCAGACTGCCAGCAGTGTGCTTCATTTGGCAAACTGCCAAGATCATCCTATTTGTGTACTTGTGTGTTATGATGAGTCTGATGATCACAGGGCAGATAATAAAAATAATATTTCATGTGACACTGAGAATGAGTTCTACTACAGATATCCGAGTGAGTACTGATTGACTTATATGTGTGGAATAACTATGCTAATCAGTCATGTCTTATTTAGCTCAAAAATGGGATGTAAAAGGAATTTACAGTATTTTTTTTATTTTGATATTTTCGATTTAACTGTACATCAGTCATTCAAAAAAAGTATTTAAAATGTCCTGTATTAACTACCACAGAAAATAATTAGCATATATAATTAATATGTTTTTATATTAACTTAATATGAGAATATTTTTTTGCAATGAGACAGCGGTATCAAATAGTGGATGTTTTTTCCAGTACCTCTACAGGGTTTAATAATTTTTAACATTTCACATAGTTTTTTCCCCCATAATGTACACCAAGCCCTTTAAAATTTACTTATTTATTCATACAATATGATCATGAAATGTATCCTGCATTTACTTTTACAGATCAGAACATTTCAATCAAGCATTTGTCAGCAAATGAGAATAGGACTCTAAATATTATTACTATCCTTAAATGGTGGTTACGAATGTCTTATCTATTGATACTGTCTGCAGATAAAAGAAATACAAGTTTTTGAACTAATTTGAACTGTTTTTTGAAGACACCAATTACACAACCATTCCTATCATGCTCCGCCTCTTTGTTGGACAGGTTTCCTGTGCACATCATGATCTTTGTGGGTTTCGGCTTCCTCTTGACTTTTTTGAAGCGCTACAGTTTCGGCAGAGTGGGATTCAATTTCCTTATCGCTGCCTTCAGGTTGCAGTGGACCCTTCTGCAAAACTGGTTCCATATATACTCCAAGTTTTATTTTCATAACTGTCAGACTGACAGTGCCACAGGAGCTTGCCAAGGTGATCTAGATAAACTGGTTCTACTGAACAAAGCACCAAGGTACAGTACAGTAGCTTTCTGCTCTGTATCCGGTGTTGTCTTCTTATTTTCAGTTTCATCAATGCTGACTTCTGTGTGGCAGGGTGCCTAATCGAGCATGGAACTTGTCTGGGCAAAGTCAGTTCTGTACAGCTGATGGTATTAACTCTGTTTGGAATCACCATGAGTACATCATCCTCAATCTTCTACATGTAGGTGTCACTGGTCACCAATTATGGATCTGGACTGAGCATAATATAGTGTGTATGAGCGTTGAAATCACAGTCTGTTTGTTTGATCATATGCATTCCAGAAATACTATTAATCATGATTATCTGATTGTAACATTGCTACAGGCCAGAGATGCTGGTGGCTTCATGGTCATCCACACACTTGGAGCATATTAAGGCCTGGCAATATTGTGGGTGCACTATCAATCAAATTTACATCAGGGCAAATGCCTTTAAGCCTGAACCTACCACTCTGATGTCTTTGCTATGTTTGGTGAGTTAAGGAAGACCATCTAGCTATCTAAAGTTTAATTCAGTTTGAGATCTGGGGCGATTTTCTCCAAACATTTTGTAGTGCAAAGATAATCAGAAGGGAGGAAGGGAATCTAACTTTAAACACTGAATATGATTATGAGAAAAGTACTTAAACAACTATAAAATAATAAAGCAATAAAACAACGTCATTAAGTAATTGAAATTCTTTACCCCAGGTACACTCTTTCTCTGGCCCAGATTCAGTTCTGCCATTGCAGACTGTGGAGAAGGGCAATATTGAGCCGTCATACACCTATTTGGCCCTGGCAGCCAGCATCCTTACCACCTTCACTATTTGCAGCCTTTCTGCCAAGTGGAGCAGGTTCGACATGGTAATTTCCCAAGCCTCACCTATGACTGTGACTGTAACAGACAAATAATTGCTATTCCAATGCCAAGCCTAGTGTGCTAAGGGCAGAATTTTAGAAGCAACACTAATTGTACAAGAATATGTAGCATACAAAAAGAAATATACAACCAAAAGAATCCTAATTTGTTTTTTTTTTTAAATTCAAAATTTCACCATTTTATATTTCGTGTTTTACTGGAGCCCAAATCTTTTACAGCTAACTCTCATATTCAGATGTTCCTGAAGGATTGATTAACTGAATTAGTTGTATTAAATTAGGAGTTTGTGAATGATTAAACCATAGATATTTGTATTAGATATACATATTATCTTAATGTATTTAATTCATGCACTTTTTTTTCTTTTGATGATTTTAAAAAGAAGTTGCATTATCTGAGTCTATAATATACTGTGACTGTATACCTGCATATTACTCATAAATTTGACCCAGACAGCTTCTCACTAAGTCTGGGTCAATTTACTGGCTTAACTAGTCTAATCTAGAAAGTTGACATAGCTACATAGCTTAATTAGCTAATGCCTCTGTGAGTAAAATTATGTGTACACATAAGTATGTGTACAAGCTGATGTCAGTTACACTCATAGCTTTTAAAGCAAGTAAATATAACTTTTACATTGACACTAACACAAAAGTTTTGCCACATTATTTAAATTGGATGTTATTTGCAGGAGAATGTATGTGTACCTTACATTCACAGGTAGGCAATCATTATACAGTGTAGGAAGAGAGGACATGTATGGTAGCCAAGTGGCCTAACGTTATCTGCTTTCGATGTCTCTAATATATCTATCTATGTTAAAAGCTGTTATTGACAAACAAACAAACAAACAAACAATAAAACAAAACAAAACAAAACCTACACATTATAATATGTAAACCAATTAAATATTTTGGAAAAGTTGTCTTTGGGTAAAGTAGCGTTAATGAAGAACTATATGGCCAAAGATATGTAGACACCTGACCATCACACCCTTATGTGGGTCTTAGGATTCTTAAGATTTCCCTTCATTGGAACTAACGAGCCTAGCCCAGGAATGTTTGTTTGAATGTCACATCTTTTCTTTGCTGCCTGGGTTCATATACAGAATGCCAGCCATTCACACAGCCATTCCTTGAGAAGCACTTAAATATCCCGAACACTTATGGAATTCACATTTGACATGCCATGCCAGCTGTCCATGGAGGAGTTATAGGTACAATTACAGTGACTACTGCCAGTGAGATTAGTTATTTTCCAGTGCCTATTATGACAATGAATAAAAATGTGCTTTGCATTGCTTCATTATTAATGCTTCTATAACTTTAAACATAAAAGATGGATAGAATTACTGATTTGTCAGCTGTCTAAACACAGTTCTTTCCTTTTACCAGATTAATAAAAACCTTTGATTTCTCTCATTTAATTTCTAAATTTCTCTAATTTCTCTAATCTCTCAAGTCTATAGGCATTAGTCATCTACCTACGTGCCTATTCTATCTATCTACCTTTAAACATTCATTTTACTTATGATCCTAAATGTTTCTGCATATGCTTATGTGAATATGATCACATATGTGCATTTCAGCATGCTATGCCCTGACACTGCACAGTGAATTCAAGTGAACACATGCGACATTATGTGAACACTATGTGATCACATGTGAAAAGGAATTACTCAAGGGTTAAAATCTCAACTGAAAAATTAAATAAATCATATGTTAAAATCACAATTGACAATGGGAAAAAGAACATGCATTACACCTGACAACTGTGTGAAGAGTAACATGACATGTCTAAAAACCACATGCCTAAAATTTCACGTGAATGACGTTATTATGTGACCATGTAAAGGTATAAAGTAAGGTATCTATCTATCTATCCTCCGATTACTTAATGTGCATCATGATGTCACCCAAATCTCCTTACTCAGTAAGTATACAAGATGTAAATCCACAGGTGAAATTAAGTGTTATATTATGTTGGGTTGAGCTTTGCTAGTGTTTGTGTTAGTGTTGTGTGTACAGCTGTTAAGTCACTTTCCCTTAAACCACCACACGGTGGCAGTATATAACCACCGACTGCCAATTATGATTTCTCTTTCTTAATTTCCCTTTCTTAATTTCAATGAAACAGCCATTCAGCTATTCAGCACATTATCTTTGGTGGAAAACAGTAATAAGAAAATGTACAATACATTAATTCCATTTTTCAGACAGAGGGTCATGCAGTACCTATTTACACAGGTCAATATTAAAGTTCATTGTTACAAATAAAATATTTATAGATTTCATACTGTCTTTACTTCTGAAGGCCATGGTGTGATTTGCCCATCATTATTGTTCATTACACAAAGGTGTTCAACATTTAAAAAAAAAAACAGTATGAAATCTGTAAATATTTTATTTGTAATATTGAACTTTAATAATGACCTGAAAAAAACAGCATGGTGATAAATATTGATAAAAAATAAATATTGATAAAAATTGAAAATGGAATTAAAGTACTGTAGTGTACATTTGAAAAATGGTGGTCTTTGAATTTTACACAGCGCTGAAAGTAATAATAAGGAAATATTTATTCTAGAGAGCTTTTGTACCTATAATATGTATCATTCCCCTGAAAACATACATTTAATATACCTTAAAAAAATTAGGTACATAATCTATGAGGACCACTAGACGTCTTAGACCACTAATCTAAAAGCTAATGAAAGGTTTTTAATTAAACCACTTACACCTTCCCAAGAAAAAGATACATATTAAAGGTATAAAAGACGATGGTACTCAAGCAACAAGGAAAAGAAGTTTGGTACCTATATTTCTGTATTTACGCTATAGAAAGTTGCTATATAGAGCATTTAGGATGCTGCTGTCTCTGCTTTTAGAAAGTGTGCAGTTTTGCCAAAGGTAGACTTTTAGACGCTAAAGTTTTCACTTATTTATCAACAGGATTGAGTCTAACATCTCCATAGAAGAGTGACCACATGACGTCCACTATTTCACAACTGTCATTTCTCATTCTCTTTCGGCATGTGAAGGCAGCAGGGCAGTCTTTGGAGTCTTCATATGCTGAGGACTGTGTTTTAAAAATGTGTTTTAAATGTTCATTTGTAGAGCTGACTTATGAATGCACACAATCTAATATTTTTCTGTGTCTAATATTTTTTTCTGTGCAGTTTGTTTTTGTCCTAGTAGATCATTCTGATTCATTTTCTAAAATAAAATGTGTAACATGACAGACAAGAGTCTGTCTTTTTACTTATTTTTTGTAAGTGCCATCAGTCCACATTTTGTCAGTTTTACCCACCATGATCTGCACACAATAGATTCCTGTTTAAATATATGTAAAGTAAAACCGATCTAATGCAAAAATTTATACAGGCTGTTTATCTGATTTATTGTTCAAGGTTGTTGAAAAAAGCTTGCTTTTGTGTTTCACAAGTCAGCCTTCTAACATATTCAGAGAATTCATTACATTATACTCTGACCAGAATAAAACGGATAGTAAAGAAGAATGAATGAGTGAATGAGTTGCTTCTCCTGCATAGACTATCCACACTGTATTTGACATTTAATGATGTTTTTGAAGACTGACTGGCTAAGTAGTTATACTTGGCTAAGTAGTTAGGCTAAATTAACAAATAAATAAATATTTAAGGAAATGAGGGAGTGTTTTTTCAGTTCTTGAGACCAATATGGTTCCAATGCATTGGGCTATAGTAATGAGACAAAGCCTACAATTTGGGGGATAGGTCCTTGCTGGACCCTGTTATTTTCTTTTTTGGCCCTCTGTCGCTACAAGGGTTTGCACAATGACATGTGTTTTAAAGTGGTCACCTTATTGTTTTGCCCTTATGCCAGCTGTTCAGCCCCTGTGTGACTCCTAAACTGTTTGTTTAGCTAAGTGCATGGGACAAGGTGGAGGTCGAAGGGCAAATGGCTCAACACCAGCCTCTTTAGCCTGCAGCCCTCATACATGTATGTTCTGCAGGTGGTGTGTCCCCCTTCACCCCCCCCCCTTTTTTTTGGGAGAGAATTTACTCCATTGCCTTTAAGGCATTATGTCATCAGAACACAGTAATGTTGTTGTTTGCATTGGTGGGTTACTGTATGTTATGCCCTGTGTGATCTGTTAAATGGATAGTTTGTAAATTTAAAAAAAAACAATTATTTTAAATAAATATCCATGGGATACTAAAAGTTGGGTACATTCCATAAAATAATAATAAATTGATAAATAACCGAAGGTTTTATGATAAACATTCTACTTATTCTAACATCAGTGTGTTGTGAATTAAAATAATTACAGTTAATAACAGTTAAAATATTGTTAAATGTTAAATATTCAATGTTAATGTTAAATTGAATTCTCAAGTAAATCTGTTGGTGTTAAGCCTGTTGGTCACCCTCAGGTCTGACTCAATTCCACTATTCTTATGGAAATCAACTCCTTGTACAGAGGTCAAACAGGGTCAATAGGGTTATTTCCTGATCAAACCCCATGACGTTTTAATGGACTTAAAATACACATAAGGGTTTTGTGAATATCTAACAGCCAAATTTTAAGTAGATATTACATGCATTTGTGAATAATGCTTGAATTTGTACATTTTAAGGTAAAAATGTAATGTGATGAGAAAAAAAAGAAGAATGTTTTTTTTCCCCTTTTAAATAGCTGAAAATATTGAAATTAAAATAGTGAAATATGATTGATAGCTTATAACTTAGTTTAGACACACAATCATTAGCCTACACTCTTATCAAAAAGGTTTCTATATAGTACCAAAAAAGGTTATTTGGTTTGTAACAATAGTGGAACCATTTTTGGTGCTATATAGGAAAATTTTAAAAGATTCTTTACAGAATCATATGCAGCAGGCTTTGTGTGGATCCTTAGAGTGCTATTAAAACACACACACACACAAAGGTGCAAAAATAAGGAAGTGAAACATAGTGAGGTTGTTTATTCATTGTATAAAAATATGTTAACGTAAAAAAAAAATAACCATCTCTAAAGTGAAAGAAATTATAATTTCATAACAATTTGAAGGTTACATGCACAAACACCAGAAAACACCTAATGAGAAATATACGCTAATGAGTACTTTACAGCACTATACAGTCCTCTCTGAAAGTATTGGAATGGCAAGACCAATTATTTATTTATTTTTTTAATACAGTGAAGACATTTGGGTTTGTGATCAGAAGATGAATATGAGACAACGGATCAGAATCTCCGCTTTTATTTCTTGATATTTACATCTAGACATGTTAAACAACTTAGTATATCATTAGTATATCATTAGTCACATTTTGTTTGAATCCACCCATTTTTCAAGTGATCAACAATACTGGAATATTGACAGGTGTTTCTTGGTTTCCAGGTGTGCCCTGTTAGATTGATTGTTTAAACAATTAATAGCTCTGAACTGGCTTGAGCCCTGGGTTTCACCTGTGAACACTGCATTTGTTGTTCAAAAGGATAAACCAACATGAAGTCCAGAGAGCTGTCTATGGGAGAAAAGCAAACCAATTTGAAGCTGAGAAAAGAGAGTTGGGCATAGCCAATACAACAATTTGGACTGTCCTGAAAAAGAAAGAAACCACTGGTGTACTAACAATCAGACATTGAACAGGTCAGCCAAGGAAAATAACAGTAGTTGACAAAACAAGAGTCGACAGAGTGACATCACCAACAACCTCCACAGTAAAGTTTTCGCAATCCATCATTTGAAGAAGACTTTGAGAGCAGAAATATAGAGGTCATACCACAAGATGGAAACCACTCATCAGCAGTAAGAATCAGAGGCTATATTGGAATTTGCAAAAAAAAATAAAAAAACAGAGATGATCGACAAAAGTGATAGAAAGTGTGGAGAAAGAAAGGATCTACTCATGAACTCAAAACATGCAAGGTCATCAGTCAAGCACAGTGGAGGTAGTGTCATGGCTTGGGCTTGCATGCTTGCATGCTTCTGGAACAGGCTCACTAATCTTTATGGATGATGTAACTCATGATGGTAGTAGCAGAATGGATTCAGAAATCTACAGAAACATTGTCTATTGTCTGTCAGTTTACAAAGAAATGCATCCAATCTAATAGGAAATTTCATCATGCAGCAAGACAATGACCCAAAACACACTGCCAACACAACAAAGGACTTCTTCAGGGGAAAAAGTGGAAGGTTTTAGGCCGGCCAAGTCAATCACCAGACCTTAACCCAATTAAGCATGGATTTCACCTCCTGAAGAGGAGATTGAAGGGGGGGGGGGGGGGGGGGGGGGGGGGGGGGGGGGGGGGGGGGGGGGGGGGGGGGGGGGGGGGGGGGGGGGGG
>CM075013.1:8040306-8074718 GCA_037576675.1 Pangasius sanitwongsei | reverse complement strand
TTGTTTTTCAATTGAGTTGTACAGGTTATAGGTCACATTAAAGGTGGAAAAATTTCTGAAATGATTTATCTTGGTCTCATTTTTTTACATCATCAGAAACCTGGCATTTTAACAGGGGTGTGTAGACTTTTTATATCCACTGTATTTGTTTCTAGGGTAATGCAATAAAGATAGAGGCTATGAAGCAAAAAAAAAAGAGAAAAGAATGTATTTGAAGGTTAAAAAAACAGGTCAAGTAAAAGGCCGTCTGTGTGCACAAAAGTCTGTGTGCATGTCCTGCATATTTACAGAGAAAATAAAAATGTTGAAGGTTGATTATATGATGTACTTTCACCCTTGGAACAAAATATCTGACATACAATATATAATCCTCTAAAAGTAACAATAAGACAAATAGTATATTCACTGTTGTAGACATGTGTGTTCCATGTATGTGACATACGGTTCATCATATACAATTTTCACCATTTCTGCTGCTCTTAGAGAAGGTTCTTCAAAGACACCTATGGTATGGAAAATGCTTTGAGTGAAATATATTTTTTTGAGAGGATCATTCTATGTCATCTATAGTAACTATCATACACATTCGTGTTCGGCTCAGTGGCAAAGCCCCTGAAAGGGTGTAATTACAGCTATCGGCATGGTGCTGTAGAAGGAAGTGTGAGAGGTGATTACATAGGTGCCACGTTGCACTAGTGCAGACCCTGTTATTAAAGAGCCTGGGGGATGGGGGGGTGGAGAAATACTGCTCTCCTCCTGTGGACCTTCAGGTGGACTGAGAGGTTATTAGTATAGCTGACCCACCGAACAGCTGTTGATTGACATACTCAATTCTTCCTCTTACCACAGCTCATAAAATCACACTCTGGCCCAGAAAGACAGCTGTGCTGTGATGGAGCCAAGATGAAAGAGGGAAAGGGATGATGTCTGCTTCATTTGCTAAGGTGATGCTCTCCAGCAATCGGACACTTAAGGTCTCATCTTTATCTGCTTTTTTGGGAATTGAAGTGACATGATGGGTTTTCCCAAAAATTTATGAATCAGGTAAAATTACTATGTTGGTTTTGTACTGCAGCACCAGGCAGAAAGAGGGCAGTCAATACACAGGACAAGAAAGTGTACAGTATAGAGATGGAGAATCTAGGACAGGGAGGAGAGGATGGGAGAATCTCAGGGAGTTTGTGTGTGTGTGTGTGTGTGTAGAGGGGGGTGTTTGGGTGAAAGGCGACAGCGTGAGTATTGTTCCAGCCCCTGACTCGCCACCCTCAAGAGCCTCGAGGTTCCCACGGTCTGCGCAGCAAACAAACGCACCTCGCTTTTCTTCATCTTGCTTCTCACTGATGTCATTAATTACCATCAAAATGCGCACGGCAGTGAGCGAGTGTGCGTGCGTGTGTCCGTGCAGGCGTGCATATGTGTGTGTGTCTGCGTGAGAGGGAAAAAGAGACTGGGGGAGCTATAAAGAAAAGGGCCATTGTCTGTGATGAAATAAAGAAATCTCCACTGAACCATTGTAAATGGGCAAGGCAGGAAAGTGGCCCAAAATGCAGGATTTGGTGAGTTATAGTCGGGCTGTCACATCATGTCAAGAGCCCACAAACGCTGATGTCTGAACCTGGCCTGCTTTGCCTTCTGAAAGACATTGTACCCTTGTGATTTAGCCTACCCCTGATCCTGTAACTCTAGTTTGTATTTTAGTTGGATAGAAAAGAGAAGATGATCTTACTTGTCGCTGCATGCATGTAAATGTGTTTTTCTAGTGGGGATGCACGCATTTGTGCATGTGCATTTCAAGAGAAGCCCAAAAACTAATTTGACACGTTTATGTGGCAGAGCAGATTTGCCTGGCACTGCCCACCCTATGAAAAGTGGCAAACCTCCAATGGGCTTTAGCAGTGCCCTGGCAGCATTGTGTATTGGACTGTGTGTGAAATGACCCAAGCCTTAGAGCAAGCTCTCATTATGGCTGTGTTGCACTGCAAAAGGGATGACATGAAACACTGTCCTGTTTCGTTGTGCAGTGCACGGACTGTCAATAAATGTTTTTTTTTTTTTTTCGGGTGCAGCCAGTTGAAATGATGGGAGCCTGCACCATCAAAGTCCCAGCAGATAATTGCACACGTTTGATCTCACTAAGGACATCCAGTGTTAATTGGAAGCTCTGAATGGCCAAAGCAGACAAAGCGAAGGGAAATGTTTGTGCTTTGTTTCACTGTACAAAGCTTGGAGGAAACTTTGCTGAGGTGCCGAGGTGCACTCTGGCCTTCTGCTCCTGCCTCCTGACTGGTGCCTTGTTCAGACCTTACCTTACTCTGAACTCTCAGTAATCTAAAACAATGGAATTTGCCGAGAATGGTTATCAGAAGAAAAGAAAGGATTTTCCCCTTCTCTTCAGTAATTTTCAGACTGCTGGCAATCTGAACAGAGCGTTCCTTCTTTGGTTTGTTAATGTGAAGTCAAACGAAATAAACTGAGAATACCCACAAGAGATACCCTAACACTGGCTATATGGTTTTATGCTGCCACCAGAGGGTGCCACAGTGGCATGCCAAGGCTAGAGATTGGCATTGTGTGCCATTCTGACATGTGTGACATCTACAATGCAAATTAGCACCTCACCATAACACTCTGTCTCTAGTACTTTGCAATGAATTGTACACTCAGAGTATATCAGTGAATAAACTGCATAAAGGGCATTTGTGTAATGATGTAATATGAGGCAAAAAGAGGACATTTGCTTTCCCAGCATTTGAATTCAGCAAATAGTCTAAACATATAATTTTCCTCTCTTGAACATTAACTTAAGCACTAGTATAATTATTATAAAGCTCAGAAAAGATCCAAGTGGTTTATTCAAGCACATGTCAGCACTGAGAAAACTGGCTTCACCAGTTCAGAGAAATTAATTTAATTTTGAATGATGGTGACCATTTATACTATCATTTTGGTGCTAACAACCAAGGAGTATATACTAACCAATCCAGAAAGCTTGGTCAATCAAAACTAATACATGCACATGCATTGCATTTAATTACATGAAATTATATGTGCAACCCCTGGTGAGTTCTGATGACTGAGTTCCATTTTTGTTGAACCTAATAGGTTAGACAAAGTCTGTGGAATATGATTTCAATAAAACTGCCTGTCAGTTTCCTGCAGTGAGTTTCTGCCCTCTGCTACTGTCAAAAAAGGAAAACCTTCATTTGTCATTTTTCTGAAAAAAACAGCATGTGATGTGGGATGTTTTTTTTTTTTTTTTTTGTTTTATTGTGTTTTTTAGAGTCTATATTTTTTAAATATAGGCTTGAAAGTGTGATGAAGGTAATGCATTCAGAGTTTGAATCTTACTGGTGCCAAAACCTTACTGTTTTTGGAGTAAACTAAAACGTCTAGTATTAGAAAGTATTGTAGCATTTAATTATATTTTAGAATTATAATAATTGACTACAAAACAGACACAACAGCTTTCAAAATCTGTTTCTCATGTTGATGGAATGCTGATACATAATAATATAAATTAAGTATATTATTATTTAAGCAGTCTGAAAAAGAGAAAAGATCATTCACATTATGATACATATGCTTTGGCTAACAAAAGTCTGTATTCAGTCATGCTCTGGCTTCTTTCACTTATTTTACTGAACTGTTATAGAGATCTGTGAATTGAAGTAACATCTCAGCAGTTAAGAGAGTGGATGTGTGAAAGATAGAGAGCTGAGAGGTGTTATAATAAGAAAAATCTGAGAAAAGGTGTAGGAAAGGCAGTAGTGTGTCATGGTTTGTTTGACATCTCTTAAATAGTTATAAAGGGAAGTAGAGGGGAGTTTTATAGCTTAAGTCTGAATAAGTGTCCTTATTAAACCTTCCTTATTATGTATTTAATCTTAATATTCAGGCCACCTCAGGCCACAGAGGTGTTACATGTTTATAGTACAATGTGAAACTGTTGGTTTTTTAATATCTCCCCTTTCTCCAACCTTTTTTCTCCTTTACCGCCTTGACAAAGCCCCAGCATGCCAAGCACCTGGGTGGCACAAGGCAACGTTTCACCCCACTGAGACAAGAGTTATGGCTTTCTCCCCAAGCCTCAAATGCCCCCCATGCCAAAGCCCAAACCTTTCAACCAGTGTTTCCCTGTTTTTCATTCCCTTCTTTCTCAATACAGCACAGGAAGAAGCATTAGAGGGGTAAGAAAAAGCCCAGTTCACAAATCACCACGTTCCCTGCATGGTGAAAGAAACCTGACGGCAGGCTATTTTAACATTCTGAGCAAGCCACGGAACCCTGAACAGTGATGCTGAACCTCTCTGTGACTGTGACAGACTACAGGACAATGAATCCACTGTGCGACTTCCTCTTCTTTTAACACTCCCTCGTTCTTCTAGAGAAGCAAAACACCATCCCTCACTCCATGCCCAAAATGAACCACTGAAGGGCTAAGAGCGGGTTTTGCAAACAAGGTTCTAGGTTTAGTAACGGACTGAATACGGGCAGTTCAGAATATCTATTAAAATCCATGGAAAAGTTTAGGAGGTGTTCTTGCAGTCCCCAAAATCCCACAGTATTGAATGAAAGCCTACAGCTTCCAATACATGTACTCATCTAGTACACTAGGTTCCCAAATCTGGTCCTGGAGTACCCACCGTCCTGCACATTTTAGTGTTTTCCGTGCTCCCAACACACCCACTTCAGATCAGGAAGATTAGTTAATTAGCTGATAACTAAGCAGGTGTTCAAGCAGAGTGGTGCAGATAAGCAGTCACTTTGACACTGGCATCCTAAAAAGGTTAGTTTATTAACTACATCTACCATATGAAGCTATGTCTCACAGCTATGCTAATAAGGCTATTCACTTTACCTGTGAATAAGAAAAAGTATAAAGCATTATGGTGTCATAACTAGATAAGAGTGGAGAAACAAAAGTTAAGGCTAGAGCATATCCTGCTAGATCAGGATCACAAATCTTTCAACTCTTTCAGTACAGCTATGTCAGGCAAGAAGTAAGGAATAAAACAGGACAGGGCATGTGGGGCAGGAAAGTAATAAATGACGGGGTGGAGTGATGTGGCCTGACATGAAGCGCATCAGTCCTTTTCCAATAACAGCATGTCCCAAAGTATTACTAATTTTAATATATATAACTATTACAAATTTTAATTTATTACTGATACTCATACTTTTTAACTCTTTATAGTTACATTTCCATGACAGAAAACCTACTGACCATTACAAAGCACTGACATGCTAGACTCCTTCCATAAATGTTAAATGAACATCTGCTTACAGAAAGCTTCACTGTATCAACGGCTATATGTTTTTCTTTGTTAAATAACAACACTACTTTAAACCAAGTTTATTATTAGTCAGTATGTCCAGCATCCTCCATACAAGTCCCTGTTACTACCGAAGTGATAAAGTATTAGAATGAGCACATTAATATAAACCTGTGATTTGAATTACAGCCGGAACTACTGTTAGATTCATAACTTTACAGAGAATTCAACAGCCCTGTGGTATAAATGAATATTGCTATTATAGTGTTTCCACCTCCAAGACTCCAATCTTCACTCTCATAAGGTAATATGAGCTTAATATAATAATTTGGCATCCTTTTCCTTGTAGAGGTTGGATAATAATCCTTAAGTATGAGATATTTTGTTGCATGTTATGGTAGGTGATGCTTTTAGATTTTAGTTTAAGTAAATAACCTCTTGATTATTACTCTTTTTCTGTTTGAGCCGTTGTCAATTCCATCTATAGCCTAACCATGTGTCAGGTTACAGGTCTTTATTTTTGTGAGGGAAAAGATATCTAACTTTATTCTGATTTTCTTTGAAAGCTATTCCCATTTGTTTCTGGGATTGCAATGGAAGGATGGAAAACACAGGAAAGGATCTCATTCGGGGAGTTAGACGAGGCTTTAAGTTTTTACTAAGAAACACACACACACACACACACAGAGAGAGAGAGAGAGAGAGAGAGAGAGAGAGTACATTTCAATTAAACTGATATTCTGTAAATGAAGAGTGTGTCATTTTTTTATTCATTTCCTCTCATTATAATCTGCACTACTGTTGCACTAAAATCTTTTCAGAAATGTAGAGAGTAAGATTCAAGTGAGACTATAAACATTTTGCCTATTAAATCTATTATGCAATTCATCAATTATAAAAGTTAGGACTACTACTACTACTACTACTACTATTATTATTATTATTATTATTATTATTACTTCAAGTGACTTGTTCTTTCATTAAGCTTGCAGTAGTTTCAGAGAGTCAGTAAATACATTATATACGTTTGTTTAATCAGCTAGATAAAGTCAGATCAGCAAAGGATAATTAATAGTTAAATAAAATAAAATGCCTTGCGACCGCACGTTTTCTGAGATAGCCTATAGCAGATTGTGTGTGTGTGTGTGTGTGTGTTTGTGTGCGTGCGTGAGTGTGTGTGTGCGTGCGTGTGTGTGTATGTGTATGTAGGAGAGGGAGAGGGAGAGAGAGAGAGAGAGTGCACGCACGCTCACGAAACAAAGACTTATAGGCTATTGATAACGCATGCATGAAATTAAGGCCACTATTTTCTAGAGTATGTATGTATGTATGCATGTATGTATGTATGTATGTATGTAAAAGCAAAAAGTCCCTTTGAAATTAAACCTCAAATTCGTATAGAAATCCTTAATTCGTAAAAAGGAGAGCGTAATTGAAGCTGAGAGTGCTGACCATAACCGTTCATAACTTTCATACATGCTGCCATTAGGCTACTCCTGTGAATGCATAACTGAAAATCTACAACTAAAAAAGTCATGATTTTGATTTGATCGCTTTCTGTACATTTAAGTGACCCGCTTAAATATCCTGCTAATTATTTCCAGAGAAATAAAATGTGGTTTCTGTCAGCATGTTCCACGACTGATAATTTAATTCAGGTCATTAAAAGAAATCCTCACGAACCCACTCCTAAACGGCTGAATGCTTCAGGGTAAGTGAGTGATCCTATAAGTTTCATATGATTCGCTCTCATCTGTTAGAATCCGCAGGGGAGATTGCTGATCGTGCTGTATATAATAAATAATCTTACATGTTAAAATTTTCTAATGCTAACATTTTCTAATGCTTAATAGACTAACCTATATAGCCTATATAACCTATATAAATGTATATATATATAGAATCTGTAAATGTTCTCCACATGTAGGTTACTAAGTAAGTTTCAGTTTTGCCACATTGTTTTACATTAGACTGGTTATATAGCCTGTATATAACTGTAAATTAATAAGATTTGCTTGTCATTAATGTGTACTTTAACTGTGATGATAATATAGAAAATGCTTTTTTTTTGCACAGATATGCACAGACCTATGTCTTTATTTTTAAGATAGACTAACAATAAAGAGGAACATTATTTTAGATTTAAATATTTTATACTTACCATTTAAGACTCAAAAAAAAAATTGTCAAAAAAAGAATAGCCATGAAAAAAAAAAACCCCCATCAAAAGCACTTTAAGCTATTTTGCTCGGTGTGTCCTATTGTTAGTAGGCCTGCCTTAGACTTTCATTTGCCATGTGTTGCATTATCTAGAGCAGGGCTGATGGGGTAATTACGTTCATTAAAGAGGGAAAATGTGGCATGGGTTAAGATGAAATTATAAGGCCACATGAACTCTGGGTTAAATGTTTAGGCTTATTTGTACAGTATGAAAGGTTAAAAAGTTAAGCCTTCTTTCAAATGTAATAGAAATCTTCAGTATAAACAACAAAGGCTATCTGTGCACAAACAGGCCTATAGGCTACGGGTTGCACCCAAAGGCGATTAGAGGAGGCAGGCTTATTCTAGTTAAATATTTAAATCCAAGGTTAATTGAAATTTACGAAATGATGGCAACATCTCAAACGTATCTTATAAATGTGTACGCGTGTATGTGTGATTGCGTGTATGTGTGTCTTTAAGGGCAATTGAACTGAAAAGGAACCGCGGCGTTCATCTCTTTGCTCTCGCGATACAGCGCGCGCAGTGTTACATCACCCTCAATTAGCTTATGCATAAATTATCTCGCCGCCATAATTAATGTTGTTTAATGCCTTGATGTGCTCAGTTTCAGTCTGCCCACCAACGAATGCGCCCTAGATGGAGGCGTACATCAATCCTGGGGTAGGAAAATGACTAAAATCGGGGTTATATGTGGACTTTTCCTTATATTGTACTAAATATTATTTCATTCCGTAGATGTGATATTTTGGAATAGGCCTACACTATTTAATAGGGTAGAGCACCATTTAAATATGGCGGCCTTTTCCCTTTTGTTAAGCTTGTTATCGTATATTATTAATCGCTTTGTTTTCTATCACGGAACTTCGGGTGTTACTAAAGCTCTCTGTGAATTTGCTTCGTGTTTCTGCCCAGAGATGTCGCCTTTTTCCCTCAGGTCTGCTTTGCATGAGCGCTACAGACAGCAGAGGAGGGGCTGCTTGTGATTGTATTGTGCAGTGTACAGATGCACAATGTGCTTCTGCAGGTGCACAAATTTGGGCTGGTTTGCCATGATGATGCCATGATATATATGTATGTATGTATGTGTATATATATATATATATATATATATATATATATATATATATATATAATTGTATTGTTGAATCTTGCAACTTAAAAGGCAGTAACATCTGAGAAACGAAAATCTACACACTCCAAACACTGATTGCCACGCCGTTTTTTCATCACTGTCAAGTGGATGTCTAGCTATAAAGATGATTAGTTTAGGCGTCAGGGTCGAAATTTTTATGTTTGCAATAGGATAATGTATTTTGCACGTTGTTGCCTGATCCGTCCTCTAATGCACAAGTGTGGACTGTTATATATTTTGCTATTTTGTTTGTAGCCTAAATATAATTTTTTGATGTTTTTGAAAATTTGCTGCGTTGGAAATTTCAGATCACCTGCCGAAACAGGCATATTGTTATCATATGATATTTTCATCTTATCATTATCTTACTGACTTGACCTCGATTCGATGCAGTACTTGGAAACACCAACTCCTGGTTAAATATAAACCATTTATGAAATTTATGAAACAACGGTTTTATAATGAATTCGCAAAAAATTGTTTTGTGTTGTTTGTTTTAAATTTTGGGAACTCATTTACTGTATTTAAGGCCTATCGTCATATTTGATATTTATATGGTTCCATTTTTATAGCAATATGGAAGCACGGTTTATTAAGTTATGCCAAAGAAGAGGCTATAATGATGTTCTAAGGTGGCATGAATGCCTAAAACAAACTGTGGATAGACGAGAATAAAGGCGGTCGGGGGCTTAAGATATATTAAATTACCATAATTAAGAATTTAGGCATGGTTCAAGCTTGTTGGAGAGAGGCTGGGGAGTCTCAAAGTGGTGCTATTCATCGTAGGGAAAAAGAGAGTCAGGAGGTCGCGGAAGTTCACAGGACCCGTTTCTATTCTTATGCTAACATATAGCACAACCTCTAATGCTTACTGATTTGGAAGATATAAATGATGGCACAATGATGCCTTGGTTCTCCAGACGAGCAGCTCTGTAGCTAATTTGCGCCCTGAATCACATTCACTCTGAGATTTAACGGCTATTTATTACCAACAGGCTAGCGGTGCCAATTCTTTTATTTCTTAATTTTCTGACAGGTTGTTGTCACTATAGTCACAAATAAAGGTTGCTGCACAAAACCTCTGGTGTAGGCCTACCTCCATGAATGCCGTACATTTCTGCTTCACTAGGCTAAAGCTTAGTACAAGATTAATATTTCAGTTGATTTCAGAAACCCAACACTCAGGAATGTTTAACCAAAATTTTCCACAAAAAAAAAATTGAAGGCGTCTCTTGGTGAATCAGAAATGAGGTGCAGCATTCCAGTGTTTTAATCTGGGACATGAACTAGCTGTTTTGTCTTTTGTTCATTTAGTCATCTTTGACAATCAGAACCTCGTCATAACACGAAACATAATGGACTAATGTGTAGTTCTTCCTAGACGATTAACTTCTGTGTGCTATTTTTAATAAATGGACCCTGAATGCTTTTTTAGTACAATAGAAGCTATTTATCTCTCTTATGACAAGCAGAAAATCTGACCAGAATCTAAGACTGAATACAAATGATGGTCCAGTGCCACACGCAGAGCAGTTCTCATATATAATCAGCTGCACAAGCCAACAGCATTCACACACACAAGCCGCATGAGTTTCATTTCCAATCTTATGCTCTAAGAAATAAATACAGAATTTGTTCCGAAATAAATAGAATTAGGACAATATGAAATGTATTGCGCAAAATGTGACAGGTTTAAATTAAATAAAGCTTTACGGGTTGCCCTTGTGTCAAGAATGGATTTATCTCTATGGGCCCATGATATATGAAGATTATGTCTTAAACTCGGAAACAGACCTGAGCCTCGATTATTGCACGTGTCGATTTTTAACATGAACTGATATGACATCAAAATCGTGTCATTTCCTGTTAACGTAGCTCGTCAGATTAGTCATTAGGGAATAGCCGGACAGCCCACTTGAACCCTGATCATCACCTCTGACCCTGGCCGACCCTCCAGAGACTGGCGATCAAATCAAACTCACACCCCGCCAGCTTCCTCTGACAGCATCTTATTCCAATTAATATAAATCCATATCCTATCCATATCCATTATTTTTGCTCACAAAAGCACATACATGTTTCATATTTAACAGCGCAGTTAGAATAATTAGCATGGTATTTAGGCCTATTGGGTGTAGCCTCTTTATTTGATCGAATCCACTTGAGATGCAGTTAATGTGAGACCTTAAAAAATGGTAGATTTTACATAACCTGCCTAAACTGGGATCTAGGGGTCCTTCTAGAAAAAAAAAAACCGGACCTTTCAGGCAGACTCAAGTAGCCTAAATGTTGCTTCTTATTATGAGCCTTATTTTTTGTTTTATGAACTAATTTTACTCAATATTAGTATTAATTTTAGTAATATTGAGAATGTCGGCGTTGTCAGGGGGCGTGGTCTGGTGCCCAGGTGACCATAGCAACCGTCATCACTCGCATAGATCAAAGAGAGCTCCGATTTAACAAAAATGACATTGACGTCATAAGTTATGTTTAAAAATTAAAATAATTTTTTAATCGTTTCTTATTTGCAATTATAAAAGAGTAATACTTAAGTGAGTGGATTCTGCAATTTTATGGTCAAAAAGTTATACAAAAGTATAACATAAATTTAAATGTAAATATAACATAAACCAATAAGTAGTTATACATTAATGTAAGTTTAACACTGTAAAAAAAAAAACAGATGCCTTGACAACCTGTATACTTTTTAGAAATGTTTATAAAAATAGACATTTCTTTTTCTAAATATAGGCTATAAAAGATTAACATTTCATACTGACCTCTATAAACACACGTATAAACCCCAATTTCAGTTAAAGACACTGTTAATAGGACAAAATTACAGCTCAGGTGCTCAAGGACGAAAGAAACCCTTTTTCCTTACTGCACCCTGGATATGCTTTATCAGTTATTTCTTTTATTAACTTGCAAATGTAGGTCCATATTTATAATAATTCAGAAGAAAAATATGTATGTCTGTAACTGATGCAACATTTTGTATGGTTCTATACCTCTTCTATGTCAATTTGCCACTAGTGCTTTCATGTCTTATATGTTTGCTCCAATGGCCACTGGGAGATTTCAAAATTCACATTTGAAATTATTTTTTTTTTCTTTATTAGTATCTATTTTACTTGCAGAATCTCTAAGGCAAGCGTGATTGCAGTGTGCTGTACTTTACTCAGCTTTCTTTACTCAACCAGAAGATATCCAGTGACAACATGAGCTGCTTCATTTATTATAGATAAATCTCTTTTAGGTTAATTGTTCCCATTTATAATACATACAGTACATAGAATTGTAATGCACCTAAGCAAATACTTATTTTACTAATTGTATGAATAGGCATATCATTTTGATGTTTAATAAAACTGTAAGAGTGTATTTTCTTAGATTTGCACCAATGTGATATTGTCTTATTTTCAGTTGAAGATATAAAACTTTCCTCAAAAGGCTGTAAAATGTATTAATAATATGCTGAAAAGTGAATTAAAACTACCTGAGATAATGTGGCTGCATAAATAGACTGCCTGTTTTCATGATATTTTTTTTATTCAAGTTGTTATTCTGTTTCATTTGAGCACAATAAAACAAATCATTAAATGTGTCACTTTAGAGCTGATGTATTTGTATTTTTGGAATATGTACTTCAGTAGCAGTTAATTCATAAACATATGTGGATTTAAAAGCAAGACCTGCTGTGGTCCCACATGAAGGATTCATTCCCTAGTACACATTTAGAGATCATCATTGCCATGGTACTGTCCATAATTAATTAACTGTTGATTTAATAATAATTTAATGATTCAGGTGTTTTAAGAAGACTACTGTTTGAATTATAAAGTGATTTGGTGTAAAGTACCTGTGTGCTATACATTATGGATGTCCAGGATGCCAGTCTACAACGATGGCATATAAGATTTAACATACTAGCTCTGAGAATAACAATTCAACTCATAAATATCAGTTTTATATTGTGCATGTTTATTGATTCTTATGTATCCAACATTGGGTAAAGTATTTTAAAAAAACACAGTGTTAAACAATAGAGCCACTGTTGTAATGTTGTAGCTATACCGCATTTCTGCTGTAGTTAGCACATGGAAGACTAATGTATTATGCAAAAATAAAAATCAAGAATGCCTTCTTGTTCAACTGAAATTTCAAGTAAAACTGAAAGACAGTTTTTTAATAGATATAGTTTTCATCATGCAAAGGAATACATTTCATTTATTCACAGAGAAAATGAAGCACTGAAGGCACCGTTAAAACAGGGCAACATAAATGACTCCCACATTCATTAACTACACAGCTGTCTATTAAATGTCATTAATAGCAAACTACCTTTTTACTGTAAACAGTTCACACAGTAAGGCACGTTTTCATTATTTTTATTTTTATTTATTTTATTTTATTTATACAGCATTCTGCACAGTCTAAAACTATCATTAAATACTCAGCATTTGCCCTTTGCGGCTTAGAAAACACAAATTGTTCAGTTTTATACAGATTGACATGTTGTTTATTCAAGAAGCAAAAAAGGTATGATGTCAGTTTTCTAATATCATATGCTTTGCTAGTTGATTGTCCACTACAAGATAGTCAGAAGCAGTCATTAGATATTAGGGACCAGAGTGGCTGATGTATATGAGAATGGCCCAGGGACTTTGGAACAGGATATACTCTCCGATCGGCTTGATGTTGTCCTCAACAGTCCCTAGGAAAAAAAAAAGAAACAATTGAAATGGCTTACTATGACATTTTCAACTCTGACACAACACATAATTGCAGCAGAGCTGGTTCATCAAGGTCATTGTCTACAAAATGTACACAGACATTTGATTAAAACAATAGAGCTTGCAATCTACCAGTTTCATCTAACCCTTACTACCCCAAAAAAGTCCCTGATTAGAGTGTTAACTCTATACTTATGCAAGGGAGAACCAACCCTTTAATCAGTTCTATGCCGTTCCTGATTGACTCAGCAAGCTTCGGAGAGAACATGCCTGCTCTGATGTTGACAGAATCCCAGGAAGCATGTTACGTGCAATGCATTCTCTCAAAATCAAGAGACGTCTTGTGACTAAAGATCCAGTTGCATTCGAAAGCTTGGTCTCTATGCAGAGTACTTGAGTGGAAATTGATTTTGTGATTGATACATTTATGTCAAGCACTAAAAACATATTGTGGTTGTAATTCGTGCCATCTGATAAATTGGCAAATACAAATTTTTAGGAAATGTGAATGTTTGAGCAGTTTCATAAAGATGTTAGCATGCATCAATGATCTGCACAAGGCTTTTAGTATTTTTTTTTTTTGTAGTCTTCTTATATATCTCCTCAACTTGAAATGTTATCTTTTTTTGGTTGTAATGTTGCTTAATACTGGTCAATACATTTTCAGTCTCTCAATATGATTAATAATTCAAGCTCCTCTATATGATCAACTGGCAATGTCCTTTCCCCAGTTCTTTACAGCACCCTTGTCCTGTTTTTCCTGTTTGCTTCACAGTCATAGAAATCACTGCTGTTCCTCATCATGCACAAGTAGTGGTGCCATTACCAATTTGACCAAATTATATGTAGAGAGGCTTCTGGACAATTTAATCCCTCCAGGAGACTTGGTGAGACCTCTTTCTCTGTTAATTTTCACCCTCTCCCTCATTCAAGCACCCTCTCTCTTTCTCTGCCTCCACAATGTGGGGTTTCTTTCTTTCCCTTTTTATGTTCCCTTATATCGTTTTTTCCCCCTCCCCAGCTTCCACCCCCAAGCCCTCAGACAGCATGCAGCTTATGCAAATCATTGGCCTTTTATTCTCGATACTCGTCCTCCGACTTCAATGAGACCTCAAGAAAACACAACCTCATATGCGCGCGCACCCGCACACACACACACACAACATTAGGTTTTTCTTTCTCACCAATATTCTCCCAAGATACTGTACACTGTACACACATACACACAAGCGCGCACAAACGCTCGCGCACACACACACACACACACACACACACACACACACACACACACAGAGCTCAGCATTATTTTGTTACACTATCAAGAAATTAACACATATACTGTAATTGCCCATAAGCCAACATCACAATGCTATATGGAAATACACATTAAGGACAAAAAACACTGAAAGCAACATATTCACACTGAAGAGAAGTATCAAAATATCCTCACAAAATAGCCCATATTCTTTAACTTTGAACATTTTCTGGTTTGCTCTGTCTTGAAAAGTGCATCTCTTATATTTTAATGCAATGCAATAATTGTTGTCCAGTTTAGTTTTTGGTGGGGTCAGAAATAAAAGTGGAAAAAGGAAAAAAACAAAAAAAACCAACAAAATGACAGCTGCAGGTAGCACCAAATGAAACAGAGTTTAGTGTTTGGGCACTATTTTTTTTTTTATTTTTTTTTTTTAACCAAAAGCTGATCAGACATTGGGGAGGGGGACTTAATAGACACTTAAGATGAGGGGGGCTGTTTACCAAAGTCACTGAGAGAGGGGGTCGAGGGAGGGCCTGATGAATATAAAGTGCTCATTGCAAAGCTGACTTTCCCAGGCCCTGGAAATGCACCCACACTCACACTGTAGTTGTGCCCAGCTGCTAGGGATGGCGTGTGGAGTGTGTATGTGGGTGCGGGGGGCAACTAGCCTGACTTCCCTCAGACACTTTGACAGGCCGGCCTTTTCAGCAACACATTTCTGGGACCGTCTGCCCCCTCTCCCTTGGCAACTGCCCTGTGCTGAGAGCCCCATCCCTTTGGTTGGGGGAGGAAGGGGAGACAAAGTTGACAGAACTGGATGAAGAAGTACCCAGTCTGTCTGGCCTTGGCTAGACATCCCTCTACGTGAACTTGAACTTGACTCTGGTGCAGAAGCTCAAAGAAACAATATCGAATTAGCTGTATTTATTTGCATTTAATTTAAGTATCAGGCTTAACTGTAAGCATGATGGGAACTAATTACACAACTTGTAGATTATTTAACTGTGACCAGTTTGAGATTACAGAAAAACCAGAATAGTGTATTCTCATTTGTCATGTAGGGTGACATAGTCAAGGAGAATCTAGAAAAAATATTTTGCTCTTCTTATATTGTTGTATCTACTGGCAATTCATGAACATATACCCTAATTTTAAGTATTCTGTGACTCATATTCTCTCATAATGCTGTAATTGATGTTCAGTTTATCCCCTTATTTTAGGATCTGAGGTGAAGTCAGAGATTGACTCTAATTTCTGTAGCTCTATCATTGTGTAGCACAGTAGAACTTTCAATCAGTTACTAGACAGACCGCTTAAATGTCTATTATTATGGGCATGTACAGAAAAAAAACATTTATTGTAATGGGTGCAAAAAGCTTAGAAAATACTGGTTAGCAGAGAAAAAAGCATTTAGGTTTTATTCCAGTATATATTTTTCTTGCAAGGTATTAGCATAGGTATAGTAGTGGTGCCATATGAACTCATTTTAAGTAGGATTGGAGCCTGGCCATAGGAGTAACATCTGTGCAATTTCTATAAATATTATAATAAATATGCCACAATGGAAATATTACCACACTTAGGATCAAATGACATATAGACTAAACAAAATCATGGCAAGGATATTGTACATCACTGCCATGGTGAACTCAAAATCACTAGCCTCCAAACTAAGTTTGCCTAACCATGTTCCTGTATGTTTGGAGACTAGCACATTTGGTGATTTCCCTGTTCTAACACACTTGGACAACAAAACCCATCTCAGATTGCAAATGATGATCTAGGATGACCAGGAGAAGAACCTTCTTCGTGCATGGTCATGCTTACACTACAAAAGAAGACATCTTAGCAAGTGAAAATATCTTAAATATAGTCAAATTGACCTAGTATTTCCAATTACAAGATTACCGTAAACCAAACTTAAGCTTATTGAACCTATTTCTGGACATTTTTTACTAATTAAAATCTTTACATCACCATATTCTATTAGCAGATAATTAGTTTCTTTCTGAAAATAATTTCTTAAAATTAGCAAAATTATCTACCAATTGAACAAGACTATTTCAGGCTTGAAATTAGTACAAATGTCTATAAATGGGTTTAATAATCTTATATTTGGTTTACTGTCATCTTAAAATAGGAAATACTAGATACATTTTAACTATATATTCAAGATATTTCCACTTGCTAAGATGTAATTTTTTGCAGTGCAGGAATTCTCATGCTAAACTTTTCATGTTTCATGGCCAATTGGCCAGCAACGAGGCAAAGAAAGGGGAACAGGCCATCTGAAAGCGCCCCTGTAGCCGATACAAAGCTGAGAACATGCATTCTTGGGATAATCACTTTTATGCTGGGATTAAAACAGGATTGGCAGCTGAGGTAGTCACAATGGATGAAAAGGGATTTTACCATAAAACATCCTCATAGAGAAATCTCAGAGGTGGTTTGATGAGATTCTTACTGTGCTGACTGATCGCTATGGTAGGTCCAAGTATCTTTATATTTTGATAAAATTCTGTGTTCTCTAACTAGAGCATATACTAAACACGTGATGACATTTAAATACACATATCAAAAACCTAGATGAACATGAAAATAAATGGTAAAAGTGGTCATAATATTAAAAATGAACAAAAATCTCAAAGATACTGGACATGAAAGTTGACATATAAAGTTTGGGGGCTGGTGGGGGTGTTGACGGGGGGCGCGGGGGGGTGTTGGGGCTGCTGGAAATACTGTTAATATGCCAGACAGATATTCCCAGATAGTCGGCTCCCATAGGTCTTTGCTATTAGCATGCCAGCTGCAGCATCTGCCACATGGGGCCACAGGCAGAGCCAGAGAGTAAGGCTCTCCTACCCCTCCCCATACAGCAGATATCACCCTCTACTCCTCACCACACACACGGTGGGCCCAAAGATTCTCACCATACAAACACCAGCCCCATCATGTAGTTATCTGAGATTTGTTCTTAATAGTGTCCTTGTGTAATCTGGTCAAGGGGAGACAACCTAAGGGTTCAGGTAAGCTTAATGCAGAGAGATTCATTTTGTCTCTTATTCACTACTCTTTGGGTATAAATTATTCCCTGTTTTGTCTCTAACATTTCATGGTTTTCCCATGAAATACTGTCTCAGTCCCTGGTGTAAACTTTTGCTCTCTTTCTCTGTGGTATTCTGTAACGCTGGCTCAATTCTTCTGGGTAATATATTATAATGGCGCTTTAATTAATTGCTCTCCCAACTGTTCTGCCCTGGCAGAAGGGAAAAGAGAGACAGGCTGTCTGTCAGGTCTACACTGTTATTTTTTCTGGACCTCTATCTGACTATATCATGCACTGAACACAGAAACGCCACTTGCAGATGGTTGATATTACATGTTCATACACGTGAACCAGTGTAGGCACCTATACACTCACACCCATTTATCCACATGCACAGTGAAATAAGGGCTCTCTCTGTTGTTTTTTCCTCCTCAGCAGATTGTCTCTCAGGGTTTGAGCGCTAATTTAGGCATCTGGCTCCGTCTGGGACTGAGCATCTTTCCCAGTCTAGTGCCTCCTGTGTCTCTCACTCCCCATCCACGCTGACAATGGTGGGAAAAAGGGGCACCACAGAATCACGTCAAGAGCTACACTCACAATGCTGCTATTGTAGAGGGCAGACGATGATCAGAATAATAATGCAGTAACGTCTAACTGTTTACCAACATGTATACAACAGCTGCAGAGTTCACCCCTGTGTCCGAATATTTCCAAGCCAACCATCTACAGTGAAATAAACTAGAATTTAACACTCAAGCAGTTTTTTTTGTCATGATATGCAATTTAGGGACCAATTTGCCAGCACATCAAGCCATAAATGCAAATTTTTTGTTTTGACATTGAGCATTTTGCTGTTCATTATATAGAATCCTAAAGTCTGGCATTGCCAGCTCTCCTGAATACACACACACAAACACACACACACACTAATTAATACTATGCCTACACTAACACCAGATATTCCTATCCTTGTGGCCACATTTCATCCCCACCAAGATATAATAACAAGCCCCGCCCTCCCCCAAATAAGCACACACCCTTGCCTTAATATGCACAACTATAATCAGTCATTTTCAAGATCTGTCTATTAAAGACAAAGACAACCAACATACTACACTACACATGAAGATTATTACATGCAAAGAAGCAATGCAGGTCTAACGTCATCCAGGTTTAACACACAGCTCGATGTGGTTATATTCGGCAGTCCTCAATATACAGTCCTTCAATATCCTAAAAATGATCATGATTTAATCCACAGTTTAATTACATAGCATAATCTACATCTCAAATGTAGATTAAATCTTCAGTGCATGCAACTAAAATTCACAGAAAAAAGGCAAGCATGCAGTTTGTGTTGTACAACAGTCCAGTCATTATCCTGATTCCTTGTCGTAAACAGATAGGTATTATTTTTCAAAACTACATCATTAACCACAAGGTATACATTTATTCTACACTGCTGAAAATCACAGCGGCTCTTAGTGCTGAACCTCAACAAAGCTCATTTCAATTTGCATGTTGAAAACTGGAAAAATCTGGTATAGGATTGGCACCATGCCAAGTGGCATAATTAACACTTAACGCCAATGCTCTGCAGCAGTCACACTATGCTTCCACACATACACACACACACACACACACAGCTTCTCAACTAATACACAAAATACCATTTGTAGAATAAATGAATAAAACTATAAGTGAAATTTTTAGTGCAACTACATACTGGCGTTTGCAGCCGTATCTTATCTTTATGTGGTCACCTGTATTGTTCCGTGAATTTATCTTATACACATAGGCATTGAAGATCTTGGACATAAAGGTCTGAGAGATGCAAAGCAGGAAGGGAAGCCTCCCCTCCCCTTCCTCCAGTAATACACTGCCTAATTAGAAAACAGCTATTAAAGGCGAAGCTCTCTCATTTCAGCCACAGACAATTCTGACCATGAATGTAGCCTACAGTGATGTGCCAAATATTACATATATAAAAAGATGGTGCATTCTGTTGTTCTGTTTGTAAATACATGACAATAGATTCAAATGTGTTATAACACACAACAATGCACTTCTGAATATGGGATTTTGTAGTGAATTTATCCATTGCATAACCTTAACCTGAATAACCATCATCACAGATGTTTGTCAATAGGCATTGTGAAGATGCATTTGATTAGGCATTCTAATAGTTTCCTGTGCATTTATGTCCATTATGGATGCGACAGCATCTCCCACACTATGTATTAATGTGCATACCATTTAGGCTTACTGACTCTGTGCTCTCCTCTAAGTGCATCTTGTTTGTGCTATCATTGCCCTGTGAGAGCTGTAACTTTGGTTTTGAGGGTTTCTGATATTTTTTTTATATTCTATTTTAACTGAACGCCTGGGTTTGGATTGATATTGGTTTTAAATAGGAAATTAAACCAATGAATTCAGTTGGCTATCATGATGGATGTTTTAAAATACCTGGGATGGCTCCTGTGGTTGTCATTTTCACACAGGCACTCATCACCCGAATTCAGGAGCTGATGCTGTCTCGTGAGACGTCGACACTCGTTGGCATTTGGAGCGCACACACACATACACACACTGATACACCTCAATATAACATGAAACAGCTCGATGCTTTTCAGAAACTGAGGCTGAATTAAAGCGTCACTGCGCCTTTAATTGTGAGCTCGCGCGCCTATGCAATTATGCTAATGCGAGCGCGTGTCCTCTTTTTCATTAACACACTGCGTCTGCGTTGTTGCTTCCGTTTGTTGTTTTGTTTTGTTTCAAGGCACACGAAGCCAACAAAAACGTTTCTTATGGCTTCAGTTTTAATTCCACTATATTTGTCTTCCACACGAAGAGTCTAACATCCTCTCTGTGAACGGCATTTTTTTTTTTTTTTTGTTTGGGGTTTTTTTTTTTTTTTTTTTTTTTTTTTTACATAAACAATTAGGACAGAGAATCAGCCTTTGTTAACGGCAGACTGTCTTTAGCCTTCTTCCGACAGGTAAGCTGTGTCCTGCCTCAGGACGTCGAAAATCCGTTACAAACACGTAGCTGTTGTTGACATGGCCGTTTTAATTTCATTCATTTCATATATTTCGTACATAAAAACGTAATTAGTGATAAATGTTGTTCCTAACAGGCCTGACTCGCTTTCTAGTCGTTCTGTTTGTAGTCCACTACCCACTAGGACTTATTTATCAACTAAGCATCGACATTCTTCTGATACCAACAACCTTCTGGATACAGTACATCAGTCTTCCTGTAACAGCATTTTGGCACTTGATGCATGAAAATGTGCATTTTTAATTTTTACATTCTGATACGTTTACGGTATAAAGGTAGTATATTAATTACACAGAGTGTCGAAAATCACTACATCCACATCTGCATGCCTCTCAGTTTTGACAATCCCACCCATATAGTGGTGTCCAGACGTGGTGTTTTCATCTAATGTTTGCTAAATACTGTCGTTTTGTATATATGAATCTTTCTAGAGTAGTATTTTGGCAAGAGTGTGTTATTTCTATACACAACCCCTGGTTACATCTGTAACCTTATGTACCAAATACCCTAGTCTATAAAATAGTCTAGTTCTCAAAGTGGGGTCCAGTGACACTGGTGGAAATTACAACCTGCCATTATCAAAGATATTATATTTATTACTGAGTTCTTATAGTTATTAGCCTATTTTATTGGTCACTTGAGGTCCAAACCTGAATAACTCTAGGCCTATAAATAATGTCAACTTGAATCTATTGTGTTAGTGGAAAGTTGAGGAATACAACTCTCTGTGGCTCCAATAAATAGCCAGAGGATTACTGTACACATTTGAATAATAACCCTAACATTTGAATAGTTGGATTATGTTCAGAAAATAAATCTCTGCTGAGTCTGTGGAATTTGTTCTGTAGTGACGGGGTGCCTGGCTGGAAAAAGGTTGAGAATCTCTGGCCTAGTCTGTTTAAAGCCATCCATTTACATATACATGATGACGTGATTTGTTTACCAGTAGAGTCTAATTGAACCAAATACTTTGCTTATTATATTGCAAAATGTTCGACTGAGGTACACAACACTACATTCAATGTACACTACATTACTGCATTGCAAATTTGCTGTTTACCTATGTCATTTTACAACATAACAGCATTTGAAAAGTCCTAGGAGCTGCCTTGACACGTCATCATGCGATTAAGGGTAGATGATGTGCTAAATAGAGTGAGCAATTCAACTTCTCTATATTGCATTTGGTTAAGAGTAAAAACTAATTTTATGAAAACTACTCAATAAAGAGCCTGAGAGTACTTTAAAATGGGTCAGCTCTGGTTCACTGGTGAAAAGGATGTCAATGTATATCGACACTTTTGGTTAAAAGTGAAGTAGTTATCTTATGATCCTTTTACAGGAGGTTCAGCAAAATTTGACAAGTAAGGATGTTTCTGCATGTACTGGTAAAGTGACACTTGATGTGATGATGACAGTGTTCCTGTTATTCTCACATAATTTTCATTCACCTTTCACGCTTACATTGTGCAGGCTGAATATATGTATTTTAATAAAAGAAACTAGGTGAATTACTTTCATTAGAAATGACTAAATAAGGAAGCTTATTTTAAAACTGTGATCGCCTTCCATCTGTTTATTTGTTGTTATTTATGTAACCTTGGTATGATATTCTGTTGATCTTGGCTGAAGGCCTGTCACTGTTGCTGATTTTATAAAATAATTTCACTACATGCTAATAAAAACTAGGTGTAACAAAAACAGGTGATTAAAAACAATGAGTAATATGTTGATAACATATTGTCAAGAAGCAGGTTCTGTACTTTTTCTGCATTTGGAATGACTGAGGCAATTGATGAGATGATCAACATGGCCAGTGGAGAGGTTAAAGTGAGCTCAAAGCTTTGCTGTGAACTAGGACTAATGGCGAGCATTTGGTCAAACAGAGGCAATGATGCAAACGTACCTCATGCCAACACAGCCATTTTAGGAAGCAGGCAGCCAGCCTTTCCATCAAGATGGCTTCCTCAAAGCACAGCCCCTCATTCAGAGCTCCAATCTTCAGCATCTGTGGGGATCATGGCGACTGGCAGCCTCTTTGTCTCCACTGGCACACGAACTGTAGCCTCTTGCACATCATTTTTCTCTTCTCCCGCCCTCTGCTCCGGGGGGCACACATGGCACCAAATGCTTCCGTTGATGGAAGGAGGAGGCTGGTAGAAAGAGGATGAAAGTTGACCATTATTTTTTGCTCTTTCATTTAGATGGCCCTTTTTTTTTTTTTTTTTGCTATTATGTTCCATCAAGACAGTGTGAATGGCCTGGCAGTCGCTATGGGAGGACAAGAGTAAAGCACAATTAAAGAAAAAGCCCCTTTTAATCACTGCCAAAGCAGATGTCATGGCAACTACCATATAATCTGTCTTTAGATAGGGAAAAAATATCAAGGAACAAAATAACTGTAATTCCTTTGTGTTCTCCGCAAAGCAAGTCCACAATAAAGAACTTGACAGTTGTTGGCTTTACCATTTCTACTTTTCCCCCCCAATGGTCTCTTAAGTGGAACACTAAATGCAGTATTGCGGATTGTGTAACCCTTGGCTCTTTGGATTCTTATAGCTTATTGTGTGGTTGACGTAGTGGTTGCAGGATAGGTGTACTATATCAGCTTCACCATCAATTGCTGTCCACCCGTAATTTCATCGCATAACGCTTATTCAATTTAGCTGGGTAACCAGTTTAGCTGGAAAAGATCATTGTTAATGAATGATGACAAAATTTCTTTGCATGCATTAATTTTACATAACAGTAATATGTAACGTGATAGCTAACCATACATTTTTATCATTATTGAGATGGAGACAGACATATAATTTCCTCTCTCTGCTCATTTATTGCACTGAAGCCCCCAGCCTAATGTCCTGGAGTCATTCTAACTGCTTATTCTAAAGCACACCAGAAGACATTAAAATTCAGTCTCACACTCTTTGATCTTATCTAGGATTCATACAAAATATATTTTGTGGCTTTAACATGGCATCATTGAGTTCTGTGCATTAGCATTATTTCCACTTCCAACTTCGGCTAGTCATAATTGACGGATATTCCAGTTGCTCTTTTTGATCGATGATGATAACTAACCTCCTGTGTTTTATATAAAACTAAAAATAGCATAGTACTGCACAAAATATTATGTAACCACTGGCATGAAACAAGAATAAATGTTTTTTTTTTTTTAAGTAGAAATCTGTTTTATATAGAAAAAAGTAAAATCTCAGAGTGCCAGAGCAAGATGGGAAACTGATTTTACATTTCTGGAGAAGGCTAGAAATCAGAGCTGCTGTTTATGTTGACAGGATGTGTCAGAGGATTTGTGAATATTGAGGGCCAGGTGATGGGTGTGTGTGGACGCAAGAGTGGCATCTCTCTCTCTCACACACACACACACACACAAAGAGATGACATAAAATAATGAGAGTAAACAAAACAAATGCCAGAGGGTAAAGAGGCTGGTACAAGTGTTGACGTTTCTGCTTTCCTCTTCATCCATCCTCCATGTTCTGTTTCTAGAGCAGATGGTTAAAACTGAAAGCTGAAGCTCATTCTACATGTGACTCTTTCTGAACCACAGATAAAAACATGGCCTCAAAAACAATTTGCTGCTTTGGCATTTTCAGCTTTGGCAGAACGTGGTTATATTTTACACTGCCAGGATGCTTGAATAAAATACCCATGTCAGTAGTGTGGGGCAGTTCAAGGTCAGCATTTAGTAGTGATCATTGTCAGTGGCATGTGTTCAGTGTGCTTCATACTTGCTAAACCACACAACAACCCCAATTTGAATATCATGGGAGATCTTGGTTGTTCTTACCACATGGTGTTGTTCCCGTGCATGGTGGTCCGGTCTCTCGTGCAAACGCTGCGGTCAGGAAGGAGCTAGAGGTTTGAATGAAAAACATGTCTGACTTTCCACAGTATTCTTAGGATTCTAATCATTAATCTAAAAATATAAGCAAGATCAAGTTGATATATTTCCTAGATGTAAGCATGCTTACATAAAATAATTTATTGTATTAATTGTATTTTTTGTTTTTATTTTTCATTAGTGATGAACTGGCAGTTTGACAGGGCTACTTGTGAATCATTCACTTTATTCTATCATACGATATCAAACTAAAACAGGCTCTTTGGGGCATATGTAATGAGTAACAGTAGTTACACATTATGACGACATATCTAATAAGCCTACTCAGCTGTACATTTTGTCTTTGTTACTAACAGATGTTAGGTTTCCCTTATAATGAGACTCCTGGTGATGTGATGCTAATGTTGTGGTTAAGCAGCTAACTGTGACTAAACCACTAACGAAGCCACATCAATATGGCATAGTGACAACAGACCACTGTCAAAGCTTTATGTAATATCAGTTCCCTTGTGGCCACTTGAAACAGCTGGCATGCACAAATGTATTGCAAGCTCATGTACCACATTTAGAACATTTTGTCATTTTGACACAGACTATAGGAGTTACGTAAACTTGACAACAACCTATACAAGTGTTCCTGGCATTAACACACATTTTACTTCACATATAAGCAGAAATATAATTTGTTATACAATATTCTGTGATCTGAAGCATGGTATTGTTATCCTGGACACTTCCAAAAAAAAAACAAAAAAAACTGTGACCTTGAAGGGGGTGGCCTAGGTATGCAGCGTTTTTGAGCAGGGTTTGCACTCAAGTTGTCCCATTCAGAAGGCAGTATAATGTCACATTTATTTTTCCTCAGGGTTTTTTTTTTTTTGTATCCTTTTCAGAGAGGGAAGCCCTATAATTCTGTTCACCAGATAATGATATAATATGGCAGATGTTAACTGTCAGTTAGACTGCTGACAGTTAGTTAGCTTTGTAAAATATATTGTAAACTATGATTAAAATATTAGTTAATGTGTAAAATATAAACTTTTAATATTGACTTTGGCTTTTGCTTGTATTTGGTCATGGGTTGTGACATTCATGACAGATTATGACAACTACAGGTGTGCATCTGTTTTGCCATTAATAGAGTGCTAAAATGACAGTTCTCTCTCTCTCTGTGTGTGTGTGTCTGTGTGTGATTATTCAAATGAGAGAGAGCTAACCCATAAGCCGCCTCATCATCTACTGTCTTTGTGTTGGGGGAAAAATCCACACTGGCCCCTGAACCACTTCGGGCAGAAATCTGTGCCGTCGTGGGAAAACCCTGTGCAGGCCTTTCACAAGTCCCTCCAAATCAAACCAATTAGTAAGGACCGTGCTCAAGCCATTGAGCACCACTACACGCCTATTGAGCGCCACTGTAGGCCTCACGGCTGAGAGTGCTATAGGCTGTAATGTAGCCCTGTTGGCTGAAAGAAAGTGGTTCATCACATTTGGGAACCAGCGACAGTGACAGAGTCCTATATACATAGGCAGTCAGGATGAAGAGCTTGAGGTAGGCTGAACTGACTTGTGAATGTGGTATAGGGTTTTAGCAAAGCCTTATCCTGCAAAAATCCCTAGGAACAAATTGCCCAGTGTACAGTGGGTGTTAATCCAAACCTGTATGTGTAAATTCAGCATTAGTCATTTTGCTGTGTAGGATTTAAATAGGAATTAAAATATTATTAATAATGATCACAGTGCATAGGTTGGTTTGAGTTCCCCACTCACAGAAGAGTGTGTCTTAAGGCTTCAGCTAAGAAAAATCGCCCAGAGAAAAGTGTGTGTGTGATTAAATGTCAACTGGTCTGAGAATGTAAATAATGTCTATACGTAGTTAAATAAATATAATTGTTCAAAACAATACAAATAATGCAAAAATACAGTTTTTTCTTGACAGTGGAGTTTGTTTTACTTTAAAAATGACAACAGCAAACTGAAGAAGGAGAATAATTTAGTATTTTTAGAGTGATTTAAATCAAATTTAATGATAAAACCAACTAATTTTCTAAAATTTTGTTTAATATAATATGTTACTAAGGTAAACTGTTCTGTAGGTAGGCTATCTAGTGTGCTATAAACATCTAACCTTGCCATCTGCAAAGTAGGCCTCGATTAGAATTGCACGGCCTGAATAAAACAAGTCGATCATTAGCAATAATCATTAATAAAATATTGTTGGGCATATCTGGAACCAGTGCTCACGCAGACGACATATAAACTGAAAAAAGAGCGAGTTCGTTGGATTTCATGCGCGCGAAATCGTACCGCTAACCCCGCCCCTCACATTACGGTTAATATTTAGTAACTTTTAATACGAACTGGGTGGTTCAAACATAGCCAACATAAGCATAAGCCAAACAAACAAAAAAAAGCTGCATACTGCTGTACTAAACAATATGGGTGAATAGAAAGGCCTTAGATAGCACTGATGACGCAGGCCTAAGTGACACACAGCATGAGACTGCCTATATAGAGTCACAGTATAACAAAATGTTTAAATTAAGGTTTCAGTATTCTAGGATGTTAGCATTACGTTTTCATTGTTGTTGAATGTCTATAGTAAGATTTAAGTATTCTAGAATGTCAGTACAAAAGATCTATATTCTAGAATGTCAAAACTGTGTTTTCAGTGTTCTAGAATGCCAGTAGTCAGTATTTCATAATGTTTAAATAAATAAATAAAAAAAATAAAACGACACATTCTAGAACGGCAAAACTATGTTTTCAGTGTTCTAGAATGTGAGTAGTCAGCTTTCAGTATTTTATACTGTAAAAAAATTAAATATCTATAATCTAGAACGTCAAAACTATGTTTTCAGTGTTACAGAATGTCAATCGTCAGGTTTCAGTATTCAGAATGAATAATATTTTCGGTATTCTAGAATATCACAACTAATTCAGTACTCCTAGAATGTCAAAAAGAAAAAAAAAACCGTGGAGACACAGTTGCTTACCTTCCTTCCCTATGATGGATCTCCACGCAGTGGTCAGTATTTTTCCTGCTCATGCTTTAGTGCAGGAGCAGTGCGCAGTACAGGAGACCGCTCCTACTTTCGGTTATCTAGCTTTATGACGGAGGAGAAACACTCATACAGCTAGATAACCAAAGATAGCAACCGACCCCTTCACACACGACACAAGTAACGAGGAGCATCTCGTAAGAGCAGACCTGATAATGAACAAAGAACAGGTTAACATGTTAGCAAACGAACGAAGAGAGGCAGTTTGGGTTTTAATGCACTCTGAATCGTAGCCACGCACATTTGTGTTAACGAGGCCTGAGCATTTATTCAACGTGATCACCCGAGTTGCCGGTGCTGTCGTTTTGTGGGGTTGTCATTCATTTAGCTCATTTAGACACGAATAGTCCCTGTCGTCCAGTAACAGCCAGCACAAGATTAATATTCCTAAAATAGATCATTTTATCTGTCCCGTTAGGCTTCAGTCCTCATGATCCCTTTGGCCCTTTAAGCGCTCCGTCTGTGTGTTTGCACAAAATGGAACAGACGTGGGTTCATTTTTAGATGAAAGAATAAACATTACAGTCTGAATAGAAATCTCATTGCGAGCAGGAAAATTTGGAATTATTATGTTAATTGATAGACATTTTTATTGATATTACTGCATTGAGATTTTTTAGCATGCTTAATCAGTCCGCCCCATGACTTACGCCGTATTTAAACTGTAATCGTTCTGTTCTGTAATGCCTCCTCCCCGGTAAGTAACTTTTAATCGCAGGAAAATGATTTTATTTAGTGTATTTTATTAAGAGACTCGTCCCATAAATTACCAAGTTGTACTGATTAGATAGCATTAGATGAGCTAATCGTAACTTCACTTTAGAATCTAAAAGAATTTTATTTTCTTGTAAAAAAGAAAAAAAAATTGAAATAAATAGAAACCTTTTTATCTTAATATCACTGGTAACAAAAATAAAATTATACGGGACTAACTGTAAAAGTAAATATTTAAATATTTCTTCTTCTTTTTTAAAAAATAAATTTTTAGAAATTTCATGAGTTTTTAAAAAGTATTATTATTTAGCTGTAGCTACTCTGAATTTAGACACCACCCCTTAATAATGACCCTACAATTCCCTGGAGCGCGTGCGGCGTATGACGTCATGGGTTTGATTTCTTTGTGACTGCTTGGCTTACCTGTTGTGTTGCATCTTAAATAAGATTTATGAAGAAAGTGAAAAGATTTAAACTGAGGCATATACTACGACACAATTATTCAAAAAAAATTAAAATAATAAAAAAAACAATAAGAACAAACAATCCCATCTTCATGTTATGTCTTATTAATACACTTGTATATTATTACAATCATAAAATAATATTTACATTAGGCATGACATTATTTCTGCAATTATTTAACCTTTAAAACACTTTTTCTCAAAATGTAACAGATTTCAAAGAACGGCAACTTATGACACTTATTCTTACTCTTATGATATTCTGAAGTAATTTTTTTAAAAACATTTTTATTACACAAACTCTCATTATGTAAACCTCTTATTGGCCTGTACGCCATTGTTGCATCCTTATGCAGGTCGTACATTGAACTTGTGGAAGGGTTTTGGCATTCACAGTTTTACAGAAGTCGGTTTAACTACAGGTTATAACTACACTCTCTTGTATGCCGTTATAATGAACATTATTACACCGTATATGCCTAACAATGTTTGTTACTAAAAGTTAACACTGTATTACAAATTAATGTATAACATATTTAGCTTCATTGCTTTTTCACTGCCTCTCACGGTCTAACAGGAGAAGGAACACGGAAAGGAATTGTTAGCACTTTGTCTGGCCTTCTCTCTTAGCCTGTACAACAGATAACTATACAAACATTCACGTGTCTCCATTAATAAACTTAAAAATAACTATAATTACATGCTGGTCTGTGACCATTCAATGCTATGATACTAAAATAATGAGCTAGTTCATATGATCCAGAGATCAAGTGCAATTCCTGACAATGAAATATGAAGTCTTACTTTTTATGATGCCGTGCATATTCCTTTCTGTCGTGCTCAGGATGCAAAGTGTTAAGTGCCCGAGTGTTGGGCACATCGAAGTGGTCTTCTCTGTGTCTGCCAAGCAAGATCACTGCCGCGCAAGATGCGTTACCAGCACTGTGTGTTGTACTTCTGAAACATTCACTGCCAAAAATAAAAGAAATCGTGATCGTCAATGGCACCAGCCATGGCGCGTTTTCCTCTGTAAGTCCGCGAAGCCTGGGATGGCGTTTCTTTAAGATCCAGTGAGCAGGAACTGTGCAGTTTATTTCCAACATGGGGAATTTCCTCCCATGAAACCAGCACAGCCGTGGTTTTGTGTTTTATTTAAGATGCACGTGGCTTTGTCTGACCTTTCACAGGCCGATGTAAGCTTCAGGCTGGAGCGGACTCTTCCGTGCGTGTGGTGCGATGCTCTCTCTCTGGCTCTGGAGTCTCTAGTTTTCGGGTCTAAAAGCCTGCACGGTCGCTTCTTTCCCGCAGTGACGTCAAGAAGCAGCATGCCACGGGCCAATCAGAGACAAGCGGATCAAAGACGAGAGAGGATGCAGCGCGCTCTCTCTCTCTCTCTCTCTCTCTCTCTCTGGGTCAGGTAGAGGATATCTGTGAGATCTTTGCTGTTACCGAGGTATTTTATAGACAAATAACTTTAAAAATCGATGGCCTAATTCCTAGGTGTGCAATCCAGCTGTAATGTTTAAAACTGTAATGTTATATGGTATGGGCAAAAACAACATACTGCGATTAACTGTGATCACGATATGCTTTGCAACAGGCTATAAGCTATTCAGACAAACTGGTGAACTCTTAATATTTTGTTTAAAGACTGACCTACACTAATTTGACTAAATTTGATTTTTCCCCCTCAGTGCAAAGATTAATCAAAACACCTCCAGAAACCGTATCTGGAACCTGTCAGAATGCATTTTATAATGCAGGCTTCTGCGATATTATGAAGCCTATTAAAGGCCGATTTTGCGGTGACGATTAACAAACATGTACTACTATTACGCAGTAAGATAAGTGTTAAACACTTTTGTTTCAGGTACTGAATTAACAGCTCGTGTTCATCCAGCTAGACTTAAATAAGCACTCTATGGGTTAATGGAAAGTTAGCCTCACTTGCCTCGTAGTCAAGACCACTGGTCCCAACTATACCATTTTAAAATGTAAATTAAAAATAAGGTATAGCCTACCTAGATTTTTTAAATCGCTAAATACTGCATTTAGCTGAAGAGACATTTTGCAAAGGTCATAATCCTCCTAGATGACATAAGACTTCTGCCAAGCCCATGTATTGTGATAATCTTTCTTTCTTTCTTAAAATATATAATATAATCATTTGTTTTAGTTTTCTTATTTAAAATGCCTTAATGCTTCGGAAGTGGGCCTTTTTGTACCGTCGTCGAATTTCGTTTTATTCTCATCCATTCACGAATTGAATCACAAATATCATCCATCACTGGCCTACTCGTTCTTCAGGACTACAATATAGGCCTTTTATAGACTACACTGTAGCCCTGCAGCCCACAACATCTAAGCACAATGAGTTACTACCATTTTAATTACTCGCAAACTTGTAAATAAAGAAAAGTAAAGCTAAATTTAATCTCCCACCTCAAATACACACACGCACACACGTGATCGCACGTAATTATTCACAGGCTGTGTTTAATTACTAGCTATAATACAATTGGTTTTCATCATAAAGGGACGACAATGAGCCTGACTGACCAGACTGATGGAAGTCCTTGACCCCTGCCTTTCCGTTTTGTGATTATAAAGTGCTCACTTTAAGAGTCCACTCTCTTGGTTTAGTGCAGGTCAGAAGAGAAGACACTGGTTGTCCTTTGACCCTCGATCTGCTTATAATCAGTCGCCCTGCACCGTACACAATATAGTGTATAGCCTAGAGCCTCTAGCCTATAGCCTGTAGTCATTCAGTGATGTGGTTTATCGCAATCTGACATCTTATTTTATGGTGGTTAAAACATGCAGTGTACACTTCCTCTGGATTTTTCCCCCCAAAACGCAACCAAGGGACATGCTAGATTTACAAGAAAATTAGCATAGGGCCGTTAGTTAGTGCAGTTGTGCTGCGTTGCCTAATTCCTCTTTTCCAATGCCGTCTTAGATTATTTTTAAGTCACCAGTTAAAAAGTGTTTTCTTCTTCTTCTTTATTGTTTAGGTTACAAAAACTAATGCAAATGTTCAGAAAACTAAATTTTTCTTTTTCTTTCTTTCTTTCTTTCTTTCTTTCTTTTTAAGTTTTAAAACATCTTTAAGTATACATTAAGTGTACATTTGTATAGTTATATATGTGTATAGTTTTACTTTCGTTGGGGGGTGGGGTGGTGATGGGGTAGTAGACTAATTTACAATAAAAGAGATGACCCCTGTGACAAAGATTCGTTGTTGGCAGAAAATTAACTAATACCGTGCTTTTATATAATATTTCACGAGATCCAGACAGTTTCGAATTTTAGTCTTCAATATCATGCATTCATATTCATCTTTAACTTCAGCAGATCCTCTGCAATTGATAATTCAGACACAGACAGCTATTATAAGTAGAACTGTGAATGGATCATTGACGTCCCGTACTGCGTTTTTTTTTTTTTTTTTTTTGTATAGCCTACTGACCTTGAATTCACTAATATCAAGATAAAACATATAATTATTTCTAAGTTGTCTGAGAATGAAAATGATCCTAAGCCTCTTTTTTTGACGAGCCTATAGATTATTCAGGCCCACAAATGCGTTAATTATCATATGACTGTGTTTATGCGAGTCTTACTGTAGCAACACTGACCTCTAGCGGCGAGAGCTCGCAATGATCATTTGATTGCGTCAAATGCTGGTTTTTAAAAACGACTCAAAAATATATTAAAATGTGTTCATAATGGAGGCTGTTTCTCAGACTCGTGCTACCTTGCTAATGTTGAATAATTCAGCAAAATCGTATATAAAATCTAAACACTTAAAAAAGCAGGGTATATAGGTTACATCATGTAATCACTCAAATATTTGAAATAATCCGCAGTTTTCTTCTTCTCTCAGTCACACTAACACGGGCACGCACACAGCTTGTCAAACCTTTTTAATGACCCTTTTTAGACTGTCGCGATTTTACCCTGAAGAAGCTAACAACTCCGATGAAATCACTGAAATTGTTCTTATAGATTTCTTCTGGTTTAGGTATCCGAAAATGCAACATGATATTTAAAATGCTCTAATACTACAAAATCCTAAATTAATTTATTATAAAAATGCAGAAATTCTTGCACACTTAGTTTTTTTTTTCTCCCGTGATAACCACCATGGAAATCACCATTAGACTCGTGATATTTTCCACCTATTCATATTAAAAATATAATTTATTATGTTATTATAATTTAAACATTATGTAAGCCTCGTGATGCTCTTTCTCAAGGGCACCCATTGTAGCTAATTTTCTTGTATTATATATATATATATATCGTTTTTTAATATAGAATTTTACCTTTTTTTTGGGTGTCCATTTAATTTTCTTGTATCTTAATACGAGACAAAGGTTTTGTAGAGATCTGCATACCCATTCTTTAAGCAAACACAATTAAGCGTCGATTTAATTTTGATTTCTTGTGGTTTATTTTATGATTGCCTGAGAGCTGATCATCGAAAAGAAAATCCACAGAAAGTATTTTCGTAATGAAAGCAGAATAAGCATTACACCTAAGTATAATTAAGCTGCCTTATTTTGATAAACACTGCTCGAAGTGCAAACTCTCGTGTCTACATGGATTACTCCAAACTGAAAAATGCAATTGGTCATTACCTTTGGTGTTCTATATTTTATTTATTTATTTATTTATTTTTCCGTAGGGCTAATGACTTTTCCTTTTCTGTGTGTAACACACTGAATGTACACACATAAGAAGGAGTGAACCTAAATGTCTTTAAAACCTGCACTGCTCTTTACAGGCGCTGTCTATTTGGAATTACAAGACTCTGATAAATTGGTTAACTTTCACATGCCGATATTACAAATATTTCATAAAAATGAGCTTACATTCCATTACTTAACAAAATATTTCCTTTGCCTGTATTAATCAGTCGCATTCTGCCTGAATCATGTCTGGGTGCAGTGCAGCACTGAAAGAAAAGGGTTTAAAGGGTTTGTTTGTTCATGGACAACTGTTCAAAGGTTTAATGGTTCTGATGAAAAATTTGCAAAAACAAAGCTATTACACAGCAGGCTAAGGAAGGAAAATATATAATAGCTACAATATTTTCAGAAGGTATCTACTGAAATACATTCGAACAAATTCTGGATTTGGATTTGAAAACCCAGCGATTGGCTGTTTTGTAAGTAAGTAGTGACATCTAGTGGACAGATCATGTAGCTGCAGTAATGTTTATGATTTTTCCTTTTGGAAAGCAGTTGGTTACCATGGAGACGTTCGGCACACAGCGCGGCTTTGCCTTTCCAGGGCTGCTTTCCCATATCGAGTTTAACTCGCCCTTATCGGCTTCATTCTGAGGACAATTCTGTCGCCATTGTAATGCACTTGTCTTTTTAAAATAGGGGGAAAGGCAGGTGAAGTTGTTTATGAACGACAACAGCCTAAATAATTTCGTTTAGTCAGGGTTCAAGTATAAATTCAAGTTCAAGTATACAATTTTCATAAAGCATAAATAGTGAAGTGAAGTGACTTGTGGCCAAGTATGGTGACCCATACTCGGAATTTGTGCTCTGCATTTAACCCATCCA
>CM075013.1:8026264-8037952 GCA_037576675.1 Pangasius sanitwongsei | reverse complement strand
TTTCTTTGCATCCCGAACAATTTTCCTGGCAGTTGTGGCCGAAATTTTAGTTGGTCTACCTGACCGTGGTTTGGTTTTGGACCTCCTATGTTAAAAACATGGCCTTTTTTAATCTAAGATTTCCTGGCATTTTACGTTCGTTTAGTCATGGCGTCCATTGTAACGGACATGAAAAAATACCAATAAAAACATGAGTTATCAAAAAAAAAACAAATTTTCCCTTTATTTCTATGCTGGAAGGGAGTAAAAATCAACTGGGAATTTTTTTTTTGCTCAGCAGAAAAAAATCAGGTCTGAAGGGGCTAAGAAAGAAATGTGCAAAAATTGCAGAGGTAGTGGAATGGTGTTCAGTTGAGTGTGTGTGTGTGTGTGTGTGTGTGTGTGTGTGTGTGTGTGTGTTAGTGTCAGTCTCTGAGTATTGAGGAGTCTGATGATGGCTTGGGGGAAGAAACTGTTACACGGTCTGGCCGTGAGATCCTGAATGCTTCAGTACCTTTTGCCAGACGGCAGGAGGGTGAAGATTTTGTGTGAGTGGTGTGTATATGTATGTCGAAAAACTATTTCTACATGTGTAATTTAACAATTTTCTGGCGGTTTGTGTAAAACCAAATCCGATTCCCTTGAGTCGATTCATAAAGAACGTTCCTGTTTTACTGTTGGGCCAGTGGCGCAATGGATAACGCGTCTGACTACGGATCAGAAGATTCTAGGTTCGACTCCTGGCTGGCTCGGGTAATCTTTTTACACATAAAGGCGGACCGTTCACAAACTGAACATATGAAGTGTATTTAGAAAAGAATGTAGGACTGCTGTAACATTGAACATGTTATTGTCAGTAACATATGTGTCTAAAAAATCAAAGAAATATTCAGAGGAGCCGGTTTATATTTGGCGTGTGACTTTGCATGCATGTGCAGAAGCAGCGGCAATGCAAGTGGCATTGCTCATGTACTCACCTGCGTACTTTATGATGCACAGTTAGCATGAGGTCAAGTCAAGTGGCTTTTATTGTCATTTCAACCATATACAGCTGGTACAGTACACAGTGAAACGAAACAATGTTCCTCCCAGACCATGGTGCTACATAAAACAACACAAAACTGCACGAGACTACACACAACTAACTAAGATTGAACAGACCTACACACGACTACATAAAGTGCACGTGTGCAAACGTGCAAACAGTGCAAGCCCAGTAGAGTTTGTGTGAGGGGTGTGTGTGTGGTCATCCACAATGCTGGTGGCTTTGCGGATGCAGCGTGTGGTGTGAATGTCTGTGATGGAGGGAAGAGAAACGCCAATGATCTTCTGAGCTGTCCTCACTATCCGCTGCAGGATCTTGCAATCCGAGACGGTGCAACTTCCAAAGCAAAGTGGCACACTAGGTTTCAAACCCACCCGTTCAGGGGAAATCAGAACCCTCATTGGTCTCCACCTTGCTATGGGCGTGATGAAAATGCCAAGAGTCTGCATGTACTGGGAAGCCGGGATGGACATTGGTATTTTTCGAAACACCATGCGCCGTGACAGATTCTTCCAGCTTCGGTCACATTTGCATTTGGTCAACAATTTGGAGAGGCCAGCGGAGAACAATGATGTGTTTTATAAGGTGCGTCCTCTCTATGATGCTATGCGCAGAAGATGCTTGGAGCTTTCACTAGAGGAAAACCTTTGTGTTGATGAACAAATGGTGCCATTTCGTGGATCTGTCTCTGTAAAGCAATACGTAAAAGACAAACCACACCCTTGGGGGGTGAAAATATACTTCCTGTGTGGGAAAAGTGGCATGGCCTATGATTTCCTGCTGCACCAAGGAGCTACAATGTAGCAGATGTATTTTTGTTATTTTCCATTTATACAAACATAAAAACATGAGTTATCAAAAAAAAAAACAAATTCCCCTTATTTCTATGCTGGAAGGGAGTAAAAATCAACTGGGAATTTTTTTTTGCACAGCAGAAAAAAATCAGGTCTGAAGGGGCTACGAAAGAAATGTGCAAAAATTGCAGAGGTAGTGGAATGGTGTTCAGTTGAGTGTGTGTGTGTGTGTGTGTGTGTGTTAGTGTCAGTCTCTGAGTATTGAGGAGTCTGATGATGGCTTGGGGGAAGAAACTGTTACACGGTCTGGCCGTGAGATCCTGAATGCTTCAGTACCTTTTGCCAGACGGCAGGAGGGTGAAGAGTTTGTGTGAGTGGTGTGTATATGTATGTCGAAAAACTATTTCTACACCTGTAATTTAACTAATTTTCTGGTGTCCCTAATTCCCTGGAGTCGATTCATAAAGAACGTTTCTGGTTTATTATCGGGCCAGTGGCGCAATGGATAACGCGTCTGACTACGGATCAGAAGATTCTAGGTTCGACTCCTGGCTGGCTCGGGTGATCTTTTCAACCCTTTTATACATAAAGGCGGACCGTCATTTACAAACTGAACATATGAAGTGTATTTAGAAAAGAATGTAGGACTGCTGTAACATTTTATTGTTTATTTTATTGTGTGGTTATCCACAATGCTGGTGGCTTTGCGGATGCAGCGTGTGGTGTGAGTGTCTGTGATGGAGGGAAGAGAAACGCCAATGATCTGAGCTGTCCTCACTATCCGCTGCAGGATCTTGCAATCCGAGACGGTGCAACTTCCAAACCAGGCACTGATGCAGCTGCTCAGGATGTTCTCCTAGTTAGGGAATCCCTGATCTATAGTGAACATTTTAGTTAGGTGTAGCATTAGTTTGTTAAGAAGTGTTAGGCCTTTTAACTAGACTATGGCCTTGTCTTTTTTATTATGCCGAATACATATTTGATTACTGAAGCATATACAATTGGTAAAAAAATTCCAGACCGAAAATAAACTCAGTTCATAAGTCTTTGGATATTGCATGTGTAAATGGATCAGAGCCTTTATCCCTGCTTAAAGACAGAAGAGGTAAACAGGAACCGGCTGAATGAATGAATGAATGTGTGAACATACTCCTGTTATCTACACTTTCAGACCTGTTGACTTTAGTGTTCAGCGCTGATTGTATTATTGTTTTCCGGTGTCCCTCAAAACCTCGACCCCGGCAGGACTCGAACCTGCAATCTTCTGATCCGAAGTCAGACGCCTTATCCATTAGGCCACGAGGCCGTGTGTCGGAGCCCTTTCGGGTACGTCCTAATTTCAACTACCAGTGAAAATAGTAGCGCCCTTACAAGGCATTAGTTTTCACATGAAAGTGAAATATGAATTATTGACATACGACCGCTAGCTTCAGGACGGAAACTGTTTAGCCAAACATGTTGTTTGGTGTTGCATTTTATTATTATTATTATTATTATTATTATTATTATTATGATGATGATGATGATGATGATGATGATGATGATGTCAAGGTCTTGTAACTTCTTGGACTTATCAGGCTTGACTTGAATGCCAAGACGTGGGACGTACTTGCAAAACTGTAATCTTTTCATTCTTATTTCTACTTTAAAGAAAAAAGTAAAAAAAAAGTAAAAAAAATTAAAAGTAAAAAAAATTAAAAAAAAAAAAAAAAAAAAAGATTAAAATTGCATTAAACCAGCGTAACATACAACTGTCGCAGAACTATTTCCAAGTCTGTTTTAACTAGTTATTGGCTGGCCAATGTGTACAACACTGAATCCGAGTCCCTGGAGTCGATTCATAAAGAACAGTTCAAATCACTTACGTCATCGGGCCAGTGGCGCAATGGATAACGCGTCTGACTACGGATCAGAAGATTCTAGGTTCGACTCCTGGCTGGCTCGGATAATCTTTTCTCTAAATCTAGTTTTAACCATGTTACACATAAAGGCGGACCATCATTTTAAAACTGAATACATGAAGTGTATTTAGAGAAGAACTGTAAACATTTTAAAAACTGTGTCCAGACCAGTTTACTCGCTGCTAATAGTAAGTTAGCAGCTCGTTGTCAATCGAGACGGAGCTATGCTAACGCTAGCTAGCAGCAATGTCCACTTTATCAAAGTATTTTGATTCGTTCAAATCAGACGATTAATCGGTCACGATTAGCAGTTAGATATCAATTCATTTAAATGTTGCTACTGTTATATTTCAATCAGTGCAATCCCCAACACTATCTAAGACAAGTAGTGAACATTCTGGTTAGGTGTAACGCTAGCTTGCTAAGATAATACATTAGGCATTTTAGTGAGACTATACGCATACGACTGGCGAACATTACAATCCGAGAATATTCAGTCTGTAAACTTTACACATGCAGTCAATAGGTCATGTCATACTATTCGTATAGAACCGACTCGATATTATTCTTCATAGGGCCAGTGGCGCAATGGATAACGCGTCTGACTACGGATCAGAAGATTCTAGGTTCGACTCCTGGCTGGCTCGGATGATCTTTTCTTCTAATTTATTGTTTCACAAACTGTTACACCCACACACTTAAACAATGTCATCATGATGTATAAACGTTTTTAAGTGTATACAAATGTCTCATGGTTCTCTTAGGCCAGTATCATGTAATATTTTTGTAAATTATCCACCAAGAGCAGACACAAGACAAAATCTACTCATGACATTTTCTATTATATAAAGTGCTTTTGTACTGTACACAAAATGTGATATAGATCAAAGGTTTAAAAAAAGTCCATGGTATAAATTTAGCTGGATTTGCACACAAGGCAGAGATGCAGTTTAATGAAAAATGAATGCACAATAGAAATAAAAGTAAACAGATCTGACTGTCCAATTATTAGCTTGCTATAAGGGATTTTTCCGAACGTCAATGATTGCAGCGTTAGAACCAATGAGTCCTGGGTTTAGGCTTGACCTCCGGCTCTCTCTCCGTGGTTTGGTAAGGGACAATGAGCCTGTTCCGCTCCAATAAGCAGTGTTCATGTTCATATTAGGCTGGACAACTCTGTTGGCTGGCAGCTCACAAGCTACCCTCTGCCTCAGTTCCTCCATTACATGCTGGTCTTCAGTGGGGAGAGACGAGCGCCTCCATGTGGGGGGCAGCGGCGCATTTACTAACTCCCGCATTTCCTCTCTTGACTTGTGAACTCTGTCAGGTTCAGGAGTGTACCTGGTACTGTCTCCACCTGCCTTGCACTGCACCCTGTCTACTCCACCTGCAAAGAAAATCAGATATTTCACCTGATTAAGATGACAGCTGAAATTTTACAAATATATAAAATACATTTATAAAATAAATGTGTACATAATTTAAGACTAAAGCAAACAAGCTATTGCTCAGTATGTAATTTAGGATATAGATTCTTAATTTACATTACTGATGCATTATGGAAAAAAATTATGGCACCATGAACTAGTTCACTGTAGTCATTTTGACATTTAACTAAAGACTCACTCTTGCTCTGATCTCCCATTCCACACATGTCCCTTATTCTGTTGTTGAGCTCCTGATTGGCTGCCTTGCACAGGCTCAATTCTTTGCTCAGGTTGTGGATCAATCCCTCATACTGTCGCTGTCTACCAGCCAGACCTTCATCCATTTGATCTGTGGAAGAAGCCCAGTAAGACTTGTTTCACTTGTATGTGAGTATTTTATGTCCACAATACATTCCACTTGATGACTTGGGAGACGATTCACAAAAAAGAAGTGAAGTGAAGTGACTTGTGGCCAACAACAACAGAAACCTTATAACTAGAAAAGCTTGCACAAATTACTCTCTCTTTTTTTTTTTAAAGAATTTCAAACCATCAAACTGTTTCATTAGAGCATATTGTCAGATTAAAAAAAAAAAAAAATTAGATACAAATACTAAGAGACAAGTGAATTAGAATCCTTTTCAATATTTTCTTGGGCCCATAGTAAACATGGTAATTGTAAACTGTGTAAACAGACAAAAATTGACAAAAAAATTGTAAAAGTGTAAACTGACAAATACACTTCTATAACAATTAATGATTATGCTGACCCTCAATCCAGGTATTTTGTTTTGCCTAATGCTCTCTTCCCTGCTGCCAGTAATCTGCATTTTACATGGAAAATGCAGGTATGTCATTTCCCTATCTTCTTCACAGCTCCTTCTTTACAGCTCTTATATATCCACAGGAATAACAGCAACGTAAAGCCTGGCCTCTGCCTCTTACCCTGGACCAGAATCCCAAACCCTGTTTTGCGTGTAATGTGTATAGATGATCTCTGTGCTACCTTAAATTTGTGGGATTATAATTAAGCACTATCTTTAAAGCCCAAGGGAAAATAAAAGTGATTATTTTTCAATTATGTTTAGTACTTTCTAATTATGTTGGTTTTATGGCACACACTATGCAGCTCACAGAAAGAGTAATGAAAGCATGAACAATTGGTTAATTTTTCAAAGCTAACTAATAGGACAGCAAGATATCAATCATTAGAATATTAGGTTCTTCCCAAATAATTCCCATACTTGCCTAATTAGAAAATTCAGCTGTTTTCTCTTTTTATGATGTTTATATCTTGCTGTTTTTTTCTTTCAATTTTCTGGGTGTTTTTTTTTTTTTTAGCCCTTAAGACATCATACATTTAAATATTTTACACTACATTCCACGTAAATTTACACAAATGAATAATTGTCTGTTGTGCCCTCAGTAACATATACAAAAGAAATATAAAAATAGGAGCGTTGCTTAAAAAACCCAAATACTCTCCGTTTTATTTGATATTCCATGCTGAAATTAGAAAACAGCTCTTATTTGAAGTATCACTACAGCTTTTCTTAAAAGACCTCATAAATCTGAGCCCACTGCTTTCCTATTACTGACAATATAAGTCAAGAAAGAATCTTATTCTGAATAAATGAACAAACAGGTAAGTGTCTGAGTAAGCGGTTTGTCTGCTGATGAGTTTGATGGTCACCTCGGCATTGCTGCAGCAGGAGCTGCACGTTTCTTTCGTGCTCTTTTTGTTGCTGTGTGAGCCGGCGGTCTGTGTCCAGCTGCTGGCGCTCCAGAGCTGCTTCCAACCACCCAACCAAGTGCTGCTGCTCCTCCACGCGCATCTCCAGCTCAGCCAGGGCCATCTGCAGCTTCCGCTCTTCCTCTCGCAGGGACACCACCTTCACACGAATTCACAGGAAACATGGGAGAAAAGACAAACAAAAAAAGAAAGGTAAAGAGTAACTATGCTTTCATGTTAATGTAACATTAGACATGAAAAATACAAAAGTAAAAAAAAAAAAAAAAGTCTACTAATACACTCCCCTTGAGAGTAGACAATAACAACAAACATCATTAAAAAGAGAACGTGCAGACCTTATCAAAGTACTTGCAGAGCAGAGCGCGTGTCTCTGAGGCAGACAAGTAGGTGAGTTTGGCCATCAGGTTCATCTCCCACTGAGTGAGCATGCTACCTGATGCCCTCAGCTGCCTCTGCCTCTGTGTGATGGCCTCGTTCTTGTACTCAATGGCAGCATCCAGCGCCTCTATAGCCTCATCTAGCTGGAACAGAGTGCGCTCCTCCTACAGGTCAGTTAAAAGATAGTGAGAATTTAGACATGATTCCCCTACAGGAAGATCTTCAGAAACCACAAAGCCTTTTCAGGGACTTGCAGGAGGAATCAGAAGGTACTTTCTAGCAGTCCGGGGATGGAGCTACTAAGGTGGAGGTTGCTGTTCTAAACACACTGATTGGTGAAACACATACATAATGATAACCCTCTTACACATCACAAACCTTAAGCTCTTACTAACGCTGTATAACAGAGGTGATGGTGAAGCTATGCTTTTGGCAGGAGTGTGTCTTGGTACATTAAATACATAACCGTATGTACATTTGTTCATGTATCTTGTTGCTTACTGCTTGTGGCAAACATCAACAACAGACATGTGACCACTGCTTTTCACGCGTACATAGTTTAAAAGGTTACAATAATTTTAACATCATATTTGCAAAACAATATAAAACAAAACTGACAAAACTTAAATTTCTACAAGTGGTGTATGTCACCATTTTGCGTAATGGTTTGAGGTCCCTGCAGTGTAGCGGGAACCCAAAAAAGGAACTCAAAAGCAATTTAAAATACTGTTATGATCCTTAGTGAACATCAGTAACAGCCACAGATAACTATAAGAACCTCTTGTCAGCATGATAATGTGCTAAACCTTCTGTCAAAAAAGGGTTTACCTACAAGCCATATCGATATTAAAATACTTGGTCAAGTGGAATTCACCTCAGGAGACAGCAGGTTACCCTGTCGGAGCTTGTCGTCCAACTCTACTCTCTGTTTGAGGAGCTGCTCTTTCTCCTGCCGCAGGTTGGAGATCTCCTGGCGGATGTGCTGTGAGTCTTGAGCACTGCTACTGCGCAGCTGGCCATTCCGCTCACTCAGCTCCCGCTCCAGCGATTCAATACGGTTCGACAGTGTCGCCAGGTCTTTACTCAGAGCCTGCCGAGTGAAATGAGCATGCTGGACCTTCAGACAGTATTACTGTATGCTTCAGTAATAACAGTGTTATGTACCTGAGACTGGAAATTTTTGTGAATAAACAACATTCAGGTTTTGTATAAGCTTAATTGCATATATTTAAGGTCGTAATTTTGCGACAGGGTCTTCATTGGGTTTAACACTTTATCAGTCAGATTGCTTTTTTTTTATGAGAGCAAGAACCTTGTCAGGCCAATATGTGTGGAGTTTGCAAGGAATGTTTTGTATCAAATCATACAGACTTTGGATGAACAGAGTCAGATATACCTGGCTAGACCGGAGTCGTTTGGTCTCCAGGCCGCTACGCTCCAAGAGCAACGCCTCCTTCTTGGCCAGGATCTCCTCTCTTTTGGTCAACTCCCCCTCCAGGTCTTCCAGACCTCTCCTCTGCTCCAGAACCTTCTCCATCTCCTCATCTAGCCATCGCTTCTGTTCTTCTATCTTCTGCTCAGAAGATCAACACCAGTCAAAAAGACTGCAACAGTTACAACTCTGCTACATTTTTATCTAAAATGCTGTTACTCTTAGGGGAAATCATAAACTTTGCGACATGATGAAGCATGTTTACCGCAGACAGAAATAACACTGTTAACAAAACACAAGCTCAAATACCAGTCCAAGAGTGAGTAAAAGCATAGAGTGTAAACTTAAAACATGCTGAAACAAGCCATGAGACAGTAACACCAAGTCTGCCTATTATAAAACAAAACCAAATAAAACCACACAAGCTTTAGGTAGGTTTTATTAAAAACTGAATTTCTGTTTTGATAACACTGTGGTTAGGCTTCTCCAGGTCCTTACCTGCTGTTCCTCTAGTGAGACGACCGAGCCGTTACTGCCGCTCCTTCTTTGCCTTTGGAAGGCAGCAATTTCTTCCGTCTTAATCCGCAGAATCTTCTGCTGCTGCTCGTTCTTTATCTCCAGCTCCTGAAAACAGACAGGTAGCATATACTGTAATCACAAAATTTCTCCACTTCTGATACAAATTTTTAGGATCCCTATATTCCAGGCACACGCTATACAACTCTATTTTTAAGTGTAAACTGGCTGTAAAATCAGCTGGTATTTCACATGTATCGGCCATCACTTGACATGAAGTGTGTGTGGGGGAGAGGCATCAATGCACAATTAACTACCCTAACAATCTCACCTGTCAGATGAGTGATCATAAGAAATACAGGTGGTACTGGTAAGCTTCTAAGGCTGAAAATCCCATGGTGAATGTGTTCACCTTTACACGATGTTTGCCTCTTTGCATCTCACTCTCCAGCCTTCTCTTCTGTTGACTCTCCTCTCGGAGGCGCCGCTGTAGCTGGTCCTGCTGTTGCCGCAGGCTCTGCACGCTCCTCTCCAGCTCCTGCACACGCCGCTCACTCTGCACTGACAGAGAGGCCAGCTGCACAGTGTCCCTCTGCCTCTGCTTCAGCACCTGCAAACATGCGGAACAAAGACATCACACTCAGAGCCGTCCAGTCGATGATGCTGAAGTTCATGCAGAACAAAGGATTGTTTTAGAAATATTGCCATGTGGATATTCTTCGGCCAGAAAATCTTAAATCACACTTAACAGCCATTTAAGAAAACAAATGAAACAATGTCAAAGGCTCTGAGGCACAGATGTTCTCTGTCACCATTATAGACAAAAACCAGAAGTGCCAACATTGCTGAGAAGAAAATCCCGGCAGGCAAAGAGGAAAAACAGGATCTTACCAGGAAAAACCCTAGCGTATGCCAGTGTATGGGACAGCATATGACACATATATGATCACATATTTGACTCCATGATCCAGTCATTTCAATGTGTTATCAATGTAATACAGTACATGAAGGATACATTTAAAGCTGCCAGTGATTCAGCATGGTTTATGGTTACAGTGTAATATGATGTGATATAGCAGCAAATTCTTTACTTGTAATCAGGCAATAAGTGTTAGCTTTCAGAGCCAGAGGCCACGCCTCCTTCACTGCGACTGGCAGGTATAGACATGCATGGAGGGGAAAAGAAAGCAAGTGAGGGGAAAAAAAAAAGGAATAGGGTTGATAGCACTGAAAACAATGACACTTTTTATTGGATACACGAAGCGTTGGTTTTAATGTACTGAGAAACAATGCATGATTCAGTGCAGAGAATTTGTACAGTACAGCTGGGCTGTCAAACTCAGGTCCCAGACCACCAGATTCAGCCCATGAAGACCTCATCAGGTGTGTTAAATGAGGTTGAATAAATGAGAAAATTAGAACTTTGTAGAGATGTGATCCCCAGGATAAGACCCTAGCACTTCTGCACTAGAGAGTAATCACATGTCGGCAAATTATTGACATATAGAAATGAAAGTGTTCTAGTAATAATAAAGGCATTTTATCCAAAGTAACTAACATGCATTGCAAGGATTTATTTTTCCATGTGTCATTAGTGCTCCTGTAGGTACTGTAAGGTCTTGTGATCTGGATTACACTCCTAGCTCAAGTGCCTGAGGACAATCTCTAGAAGAAAAATGGTGAAAGGATGGTTATAGCTGCTGGCCTAACATGCTTTGTCCCAATGTCTTAATGCCCCACTGGGAAATCAACTCTTCAACCCTCCAGTAAAAAGCGTAGAGCCACTGCACCCTTCAAATTTAATTGCCAAGATAAAAACCATGTGATCTTTGGTTCAGCAATACATTGCTGTTATGTTGGTAAATAGATTATATGGGTGACAAAGCCCACAAATTAAGAGTCAGGGATAAAATGACAGTATGATTTCATCGAACAAATCCACCATGTGCTGAAAGGGACACTTGCCAAAATAAAAAAAAAAAAAAAAAAAAAAGCACCATGGATACATCTGTTTTAAACTGCAGCACAGAGGAAGTGGCAGAAAAGCTTCAAACAAGATGAGAATGTTTCTGCCATTTTTTTTCTGCACCCTCATGCAAAATGGCTCGCACAGTCTAACAGAAACATTTATTATAAACCTTAATTTCAATGGTCAGTCTACTTTAAAAATTTAGTTCCCTTTCAAGCTACAAGTGGGGTGCTGGAATTTTAAGCCGCATACATGTGGCGTGTGCCATGACACCACACCCAAACAACTCAAATAAATTCATTCAGTTCGTTATTCTTTTAACAGAGAATTGTGTCTTGATTGCTTTGATATAGTCTCCTTAATTTCATTCAAACATTTTCTAACATCACAGATCTGACAGTACTGCAAATATGACTGTAACATACACTGCCCTCCAAAAGTTTGGAAACGCCTGAACAAAATAGGGTTTTTGGGCAATATCAGCATAAATCCTC
>CM075013.1:8012431-8026164 GCA_037576675.1 Pangasius sanitwongsei | reverse complement strand
GAGGATTTATGCTGATATTGCCCAAAAACCCTATTTTGTTCAGGCGTTTCCAAACTTTTGGAGGGCAGTGTACATGGCACGTTTATATCAATGCACTTGTTCTAATACGTTATCGTTTCTATAGTAACAGCTCATACACATAATCAAAAGGCTAGTAGCAAACATATTATAAAATGGGTTGTTTAACAATGACAAGAGTATAAACATTGATAGCGTGAAGTCTTGAATATAGGTGCTTTGTAACAGTCAGTAATCTCCCCGACACAGAGGCTAGTTCATGTTATTGATTACATTACAGTAGCTATATACAGCCATCTTCTCACCAAGAACTGCTTTTCTTTTCCCTCTTGAAGTTAATGAGACAAAAAAAAGCAGTTTGGCATCTTACTGAGAAACCAGAAAAGGCAAACTCCTCTGTCCCGAAGACTTGAGTTTCGTGGATGTTCCATAACATCAAACAAATAAAAGGTGTGATGTGTTGTTCATTAAGAATGTACAGTTGTAATCGTTGGCAAATTGCTGTGGCATAAGAAAAATGCTATCTCTGACATACAAACTCAAAATATTCAATTTTAAAGTTTGCTTATTTCTTTCTTTGTTTATCTATATTATTATTATTAAATGTTTTTCACAGTTGCATTTAAAGGAATCAAGTTGGGGGTGCTGCACCCCCTAACAGCACACCCCAACAACACTACTCCACCTGACCAACTTGGTAAGCAAGGAATTAAAAAAAAAACTGATGGGGTGTGCTGTTAGAAGAAAATAATCAATGTAAGTTGATTGGTTTTCCTATAACAGCATGTCCCAAAGTGTTTTATTCCTCTTACACCACAGCCAATTTCCAATTATTACAATTTTGTGTTTATAAAAGAACAAAACATTGTACTTTTTATGTGCTTATAGTAACATATCATGTTATGGAACATCCACAAAACAAGCTCGTTCCTGTTGTCATTTACATTATAGCAGCTATGAACAGTTCCCTCACACCTGCTGACCAATCACTAACAAGACTTCAACAGCACTGAGTTATAGTATTTAATGACTAAGTAATGGTTACTGAAGGTGTCAGAAGCCCGTTTGGAAGCAGCTATAAATTAGGTTTGATAGATGTAATTAACAGCCATTTTATGCTGGAATTCCTGTTTAACAAACATGTTTAACAAACGCGTACATAACATGCTAATTTTACTTCTTAAAAATACATGTATCAGCCTGACCTGCACTTTGCTTTGCGCAGCTGCAATCTTTCTCCTGCACTCCTGGGCTTTAGAGCGGTCAGCGGCATCACGACTGCCCTGCACCTCTAGCTCCTGAAGTTGTTTGTGGGCCTCGGTGAGCTCGGCTCGTGCCTGCTCAGCCTCCTGCTCCAGCTCGGCTACCTTTCGGCTGTACTGCCTGTTCATGGCTTGGGCATCTTTCCCTGCGAACACACCATGAAGATCCCATCATGGGCAATGAGTAGCTCACTAGAATTTAAAATCTCTCTCTCTCACACACACACACACACACACTTATATCTGGATGATCAAAATTACCTGTTTTGACCAACTCTTTGATGAGATCCTCCTTCATCCTGATGGTGACAGAGAGTTCTCTGATCTTCTGCTGGGCCAGGAGCAACCCTCTCTCTGAGCCCATCTCCCACATGCTGCCTCTTAGACTCTCCAGCACGGAGCTCTCCCCTACACTGCTGTTAGCTATTCACACAAAACACAGACTGTCTGTACACAGGGATGCTAACTGTTACATGAACATCTATCAAATACTGAAACTTCATACTTCACCAAACAAATGCTAAGTACACAATGAAAGTCAGAAGCATCGCACAAATTAAAACTAGGCTAAACAGAGTTTTGCCATCTTTCATTTATTTTTAGTCACCTTAGCATTTTGGGGGAAATAAAACAACATTAAAGAAATGTTCCTGTTGCTCATTCAGTGTTAGTATAATACTGATACAAGAATATACGTGGAGCATGTTGCAGTTATGAATTGAACTGTTCTGTGGAAAAAAATAGACCACTCAAACATTGTTTCATCATAGGATGTAAAATCATTTATACATCCTACAATACAGTATATTTATAGCAATGCTGTTGCACAGTAATAATTACTTCCAAGGTGCTTTTATAAACTCAGTCACTGTCATTACTAGTGTAATTAGAAGTCATGTCAAAGTGTAGGCAAATAATGACTAATATAATTATTTGATAATTAATAATACTTGAAAATGCCACAGGCTAAATTGCCCCTAGGTGTGAATAAGTGTATGAAGGGGTAAGATAAAGCACATAATGAAGATAATATAAAATGTCTACAAAATATATACAATGAATATAAAATGTCTACAAGATTAATAGAAAATGAGATATAGTTAAATGCAATATGTGTACTCATGAGCAAAAAAATGTTTTGTTTTGTCCACTAAGATGCTGAAATTTGTGATATAGTGCAGCCCTTACAACTGGATATATCTGTAATTAGAAATGTTAGAGACTACAAAATCAACCACTGTCTGTGTTTTGGTTTTGGTATTCACTAAAAAAGGGACTCTCTACTCCAATTCTGGAGGCCCACTTCTTAATTCTTGTCCTAACAGTGGATTTTCAGATGTTATAGATGGCTATTTTAATCGCCACTGTCTGATTTATGAAGGTCACCACACTTTTGCCTCATTTCATTTGTGTATTCTAGAATCTTCCCATATTAATGGGAAATGTGGACTCTGCATCACCTCATATTTATACCCCAGTAGAACAGGAAGTCATGGATGACTGCTTTAAAAAAGTAAAATATTAATGGAAACATGGTTCGGTTACATTTTGCTCATTAGAATTTCTAGGGGTGCCAATAATTGTGACATATGTAGTTTTGTTTAAAAAAAACAAACAATTCTGATAAGGCTTTTTAAAAAAACATATTCTTATAATAAGTTTAATTGAATTAAAGACTAGCTTTCTCTCATATTTTCAGTATGAAAGAGATTAAGCTAATTAACAGTAAGACCTTTTTTCCCCAAAACGTTTTTAACCAATCTCTACCAAAGGTGCTAATAATTCTGAAGCTGACTCTACTTTAAACCATTTCAGTGCTGAACTCACAAGTCCGTCTGCTGTAGTGTAATCCTGGAGGGTGGCCAGGCCCCAGGACCTGAGACAGGGTTCCCCTAGCTCTTCTGGGTGATCCTTGAAATGGTGCATCCTTCTTTGACCAGGTAATATTCATGCATCTGTAGAAAAGCAATATGACTACAGAATCCAAGAATCCACAATAAAGCTACTTACAAGGAATTAAAGCTATATTTAGATCAGCGACTGCACTATTTGACAAAGCAAATAATATGTCTTGCAATCATTCAACCGATCATTAGAGTGGAGTGTGTGCAAGTGTTTTTCACACCCACCAACTCTAAATAACAACTCTAGAATCACATTTCACTATGCTGCCTACATATTACATTTCGGTTCAGAGCACCCTTCATGCTAATTTGCTGCCTCCTTCTTTTTTAACCCTGCGTTCAAACTAGCAGTGATTTTTCGCCTCACTTCACTCAAGTCACTGAATGTTGCTTTCTATCTTGAGATACCACCAGGTATTTTGGTTTCCGTGGCTGCCCCTGGTTACAGAAATATGGCCACAATCAAGTGTCACCATCCCTCACTCCCATTAGTAGTTTTCAAAAAGTTAAACTCCGCTCAACACAGTTGCTCACCCTGCACATACATTGAAAATGAATGACTTTCAGATGCTTTGTTGCACTGTGGTCAGTTTAGGCACAGTGTTACACTTGCACCCCTGATTTGCAGTCAGAAGTAGGCACTAATGTGCCAAAATTCACAAAGGGTAAACATTACTGCTTCTTCTGAGTAAATCTACTTATTTGTAGAGAAGTAGCAAGATAAAGAGTATCATCCATACTTGCGTTTGTCTTTGACGCCTCTGTTAGGAGTGTTCTCTCCTTCTCTGTCCTCTCTGCAGGACTCGCACTCCTTGTCCCACTGAGCCTTTTCAGAAAATGAATGGCTGTCTGTAGAAACACTCAGGCCAGTCTGAAATCATAGAATATAGAGAACATTATTTTCACTGCAAAACACACTAGTATAAGGCAGACATTTAGAGAAGATTATCATTGTACATCTCGCAACAAGTAAGTGATATAGTGTCCCACACTGAGTGGGTGCGGGAGGGTATTCTAACAAGATGGTATACGATGATGTGGGTACGATGATGCGATAGCTACACAGTTAACATTGTGCTATACCAGTAAATGATGATGTCACAAACTATTTAAAGGTTTGATGCCTATGAAAATATCACACAAAACTTTTAAAACGGGGTAGCAAACAGGCAATTTCCCCACAAAATAACTGAATCCTTACACTGTCACTGCATATTAGATAGCTCCCTACTGGCCTGATGGCACCTAGCTAAGAGGCTAGGTAGATGCATAGGCATCATTGCCCTCACTAGCTAGCTAACATATTCCTCTGTACTTGAATGGTGGTTATATACTGAGATACCGAAAACCATGATATTTTGCACAGATATACAACCAAATAGATGAGAATGGCATTTTATAAACAGCAATGTGGAGTCACTTGGTCATACTGGTCGTCCCCCTAAATAAATTATTGTCTATAAAATATAATTTGCAAACATAATGAAAACAAGTGAATATAACCAAAATGCCACATTTTCACACATGCATGTTTTATGTCATTGCTTTAAAAGGTCTGAGCATAATTGATGTTAGCTTGTGTACATACTGTCTAGAGTTACTCAAAGAATCAAGAATCAACTTGGCTACACAAATTTCTCTCGCTATATTAGACTAATTTATGAAGTTCAATTAAGCAAGTAAGCTGACTCACAAACGCTAACAATGCATGATGGATTTAGCTGTTAAGACTCCGAGATTTATTCTTATTTAAAACTTACAAACATAAAGTACATTATATACAAAGTGTTGTTCTCTGTAGAAAATATATGCTTTGTGAAGAAAAAGAACATAAAAAATTTAAAAATAATTATGCTGCTGGAACTGTGGCTTCAAAATATTCAAAAGGCTGGCTGTATAGTTATCACAGAATAATATTTTCACTCCTGCTGCTTACCCTCAATTCACTGCACCATCTGTGACGAGTAAGACACTTTTTTACTGTCTATTTTTTTTTAACATAAAAAAGGGAAAAGTATCTACCTGTCGTGCAGGGCTTCCTCCAACCTCTCCATTGCAGAAAGGTGTCAAATGGCCTGGGCCAAGGCTTGCTTGCTGTAATGAGTTGATAGGTGCAGTGTGGGGTCTCTGTGTCAGCTGTAGGAGCCCCATCCCTGGATGGGCCAGAAGACACTGCAGCTCCTCTATGAGGTCCTGCTGCTCCTGGAGCTTATCACTCTGAAAGGGAAGCCAAAGCCAAGGCACAAAATTGAGGTATACTGCCTTTAAAAACACCAAAAATACATCTTTCACCTCTGTTGAAAGTCAAATGTACATGAATTCTCTAACCTGCTGTTTGTACTGTTCCATTGCATCTTCCAGTGCAGCAAGGAAGTCTGTGTTTTCCTGCTCTAATCGCTGGACCTGTGCTTGCAGCTGGGAAATGTAGTTCTCCCTTTCCCTGTTCCACTCTTCTTTCACATCTGGCTCCTGGGCAACAGAAACATGTAAGCAAATTACAACAGAACGTATGGAATAAGAGATAATCCAAGTGGTAGGGTTTTTCACACTGAAAGCAACAAATTGGTCTCTGCGCCGCCTGCCTCTCTGCACTTCCCTAAGATGGAGAGGAAAAATCGCTTGCATCTCTTAAATGATAAGCATAGTGAAAGCAACACTAAACACAGTGTTTCAGGCTACATGCTGAAAACAAAACATTCCTGACCGCAAATAATTAAAATAACTTATGGCCTCCTTTTTCATGTATTATTTTAGCAAAATATAAACATGACTATTTGGGTGAAGCTGTTTAGAAATGTCAGCGACTTACATATAGATTTATAAATTCAGTCAACAACAGAGGTGAGTTAGCAAGTTACTCGACTTATATACAGAAATTATAATCACACACACACTAGCTAGCATTTTACATCCTTCATGGCGATTTTATTACTATCTGAAAAAGATTAATGACATCTTAAGTTTGCTAGGCAAGCTGAAATCGTTGGCCAATGCTGGCATGATTTTTGCACCATGACCTGAACTTTGCGGTTCTGACAGGCACCACATGCGCAATTATTTCTTGGGGTCGAGCATGCATGCCACACCGCCTGCCACTCCGTCTGTGTCACTCTGCTTGCCTGATTGTAACTCTCAGAAAATGAATGCAGGGTGAGTAAATGTCACTTCTCATATGAAGACTCCTTAAAACAACCAAGAAGATTACCAGCTTTGGTTTATGTCAGACATGAGAATTAACAGACACATAAATAAGGCCTAAATGAGACCTATTCTCTAAGATATTGGAGCAGGTACAGTAATGAATTTAGGCCTCTGGGTGTATTTTGGTCAATGTATGAATAAAACTGTCGGATGACCCACCTGGCACTTTAGAAGCTCCCGTCCCTTTTTTAGTGCAGTGGTGTCCTCAGTGGAACTGCTCTCAATGCCACTGTCCAGCCCCGAGGCTGTACTCAAACCACTGCGCTCCTCCTCAACAGCGCAAAGCCACTCCTTCACACGCAGCAGCTGGCTCGGGTTGAGCGTTCCCTCCCCCTGCAGCTCCATTAGCAGCCTGTAGGCTGAGTCTGTGCACGTCCTGTAGTGGGTGCTCTCCGCCAGTAACTTGCTCACATCTGGTTCAAGGGAACGAGCAAGGATTCGGGTCTCAGAGCGCTGCCGGTTCTCCAGGGCTCGCTTTAGGGTTTTGATCTGGAGTTCCAGACTTTCCACTCGATCTGGCTCACCATGACAGTTCACCATGGCTCGGTTTTGAATGTTGCGAGCACGTTTAGCATAATTGAGGGTGTTAAGACTTTCATCGAAGTCAGAGGATGACGGACTGATGCAGGCAATCATAAGTGTTTTGGCATTGCCGCCAAGAGAATCTTTTAAGATTCTAAGGGGGAAAATATACAATTCTGTATTATATCATTCTTTCAAGGAACAGCTAAAAACTAATAATTGAAAGTGTCACTAAGCTTAACATAAATCATGGTAACTGGTCTCTAGGGCTGGCCAATATGAAAATATAATCACAATACAATTTGCTTATAGTACAGCAGGCATCTTCAATACTGTCATCACACTTATTGTTACTTAATAAATAGTTCGATTGTTACTTAATCAGCTAACAAGTAGATGACTGGATTTTAAAATCTATTTTTGTATCCATAGTTATTTTTACTCCTCTCTTTATTAAGAAGTGTATTTGGTATATGCTAAAAAAGCATTCAAAATATCATAACAACACTAGCAATCTTAACATCATAAACATTAAAACTTCTTTAAGCAGCATATACAGTATATGGCCAAAAGTTGGAGGACACCTGACCATCACACCCATACGTGCTTTTTGAACATCCCATTCTCTTTGATGTTATAATAACCTCCACCTTTCTGGGAAGGCTTTCCACTAGATTTTGGAACGTGGCTGTGGGGATTTGTGCTCATTCAGCCACAAGAGCATTAGTGAGATCAGTTCAGTGGGGTTGAGGTCAGGACTCTGAGCAGGACACTCGAGTTCTTCCACTCCAACCTTGGCAAACCATGTCTTCATGGAGCTCGCTTTGTGCACAAGGGCACTGTCATGCTGGAACAGGTTTGGGCCTCTTAGTTCCAGTGAAGGGAAATTGTAATTATATTATACATTGTGTGTGTGTGTGTGTGTGTGTGTGTATATATATATATATATATCCTATACAATTGTAGCACTTTGTGGCAACAGTTTAGGGAAGAACTACATATGGGTTTGATGGTCAAGTGTCCACAAACATTTGGCCATACAGTGTATTCCACCACCACTGATCCCTAATGACATTCCTTCACTACTGGCACTTTGTTCAATTTTTGTATTCCTTTATATAGACCACAATAAATAATTCTCTATTGTCTAATTCAAAAGAATTATTGTACAAGAAGTCATTCTCCGGGGTGCACGGTACATCAAACTAAAATTCAATTTAAACATACCTTGTGATTTTGGAGTCCCTGTAAGGAATATGACTGCCTTTCCTTTTTGGGTCCCCTAGCGCCCCGATCACATTTCCCAGAGCAAGAAGGCCACTGTTGATCTGAATGCTCTCCTTGAGTCGCTCCCCAGTGTTGCCAGTTTTAAGAATTCGCTCGGATCCAGCCAGATCCACAAAGTGGAATTTAGAGGATAGGATCTGTGAGTTCCTGCTGGCAGCCCGAGAGCCACCGCGCCTCTGCTCCATCAGCATGGTGAAGATGGTGTGGGAGCGGCTGGAGTGAGGGTTCATCTGAGTGGCTCCTGTGTGGCGGGCCGTGTTTCCGGATTCTAAAAGACTTAAGACTTCATCAAGCCCCTCCACCTCACATTCTTTCACTCCACACAGAACTGTGGAGAAGAAAAGCACAGAAAAACACATTCTTGTATCTTCAAAGCAGACTTGTGGTCAGGAGTCTAGAGGGAATAAAGTTGGCTGCATCTACGGGAGAGATTCACAGAATACCACCACTGGGACTGGGCAATAATAAAATCATATAAGCTGATGTACGTAAGTACTTCAGATGTATAAAAATAATGCTGTAATATAGGTTACATATAATCTTGACTTGCTCTTTGACGCTGAATTACACTGTACAAAATTCAATTACTGTATCAGTTGTTATGTCCTTTGAGCATTTTATGTGTATAAATTTTATGAAAATTGTGACACACATGGGTAGGTCTTTCTACCACAACAACAAATTATTGTGTTAGTATCTAGTACTCTCCTGCAAATATTTTCCCATGATATAGGGGTTTAGGCTATGTGGGCCTCAGTAGGAGCTATTTGGTCACTCATACACGCAGTAATAAACAAACACATACTCTTATACAAACATATTTTGACATGTGACATGAGTTGAAACCATTATTAGTGGGGCCATAGCCTGACTGTGGAATGATTTCAGATTAACCCACCTTCAGGTCTCACTGCCAAACAACTGTACTACAACTGCAAAAACGAGATGCTACTAATGTACTGTTAATTATACCTGTTAAATATTTGTCTAACATATACTACTTTTCATAACTGAGCATTTATGTTTTAGGGAGGAAGTGAAAGCCATAAGAAACGTCCTCTAATATCCAGTATGACAAATAAAAAGGCTTTTTTTTTCACCTGAAATTATGAGTAAAATGTAGTCAGTGCTACCATTTCCTATGTAAAGAGGCAGGCTAATTTGAGATCCATTTATTGGAAATGTATCAAGAAATGGGAAATGCCTGCAGAGTTCTCAGCGACAACTGTGGGCACACTGTATTCACAAACAAGCCCACAAATGCATCCATAAACTGTCTATTTAAGCTCCACTTATTCCAAGAGCTTCTGAATTCTCCTCATGATCCAAATGTAAGAATTTAGTCAATCCTGTTATAATTTCAGCAATGAGGATGTTTATCCACCGTTTCTGAGTGACTGACATCTGTTAATGCCAATTTCAACATATTTATCATTTGATACAAACTAAAATACAGTTGCTAAGAAAACGAACACTGAAAATGACGAACTCGTCATGGCAATATTGTTTATTTTTGAACGAGAATGACTGCTTGCTTATATATTTTTTTGGGTGCACACTCAAGTATAAATATTACCTGCACACAAACCGATATTTGAATAGCTGTGCAAATTCGTACACGGCAATGAAGAACATGACATTTTGCTTAGGCATTTCACAGATTCTTCAGGAAACCCTGAGCTAACTTAAGCTCCTCACCTATACTGCCCTTGTCATCCTCCCGGATATGAATGTCCTTGCTCGCTGTCTCCACCTCCAAAAGGTCTCTGAAGATTTCCTTGTAAACCTCGAGGTAGGACACTCTGACGGAGAAGTCGCTGAGGTCATTCTCGTCCAGGAGCTTGAAGATCTCAGCCACTGCTCTGGGAATGATTCCTTGCTCGTCATCACTGAAGGAGGCTGCAGCCAAAAAAACAGCAGTGGGTTCGTGATCGCTCTCCACAGCCAAATGCCAAAAAGCAAGATCTCAGATGGCAAGAGGGGCTGTGCTTTCGAGCAGTGACAGCTGCACCGGGGGAAGTGTTATTGGCATCCCAAATGTGTGTGAACTCATAGGAAGATTTTAACAAGAAGCAAGGAACCATCTTCAAACCCAGAAAATCGCTGGCCTTGATAGAACACAAAAACTCTGTAGTTGTCATGACAAACACTTTTTAAGATCAGACTAGTATAAATAAATTAAAATACACTGAGGCATATCAGTGTGTCATGATTTCTTTCAGGAAATATGTGATGGTGAAATTACATTTTATACTATGTAGGTACACTGACTTCCCATTTTATCATGTACTCCAACCATATAGGTGCAGTTGTAGGTGGTACAGTTACTGAGTGTAGCTCATCTGTTACTATACAGTGTGTCAGTCCGCCTGGACCTCATGCATCAGTGAAAGGGACTCCCACAGGACCACTACTAACCAAAGACTCTCAACCAGTTTCACTCCGGTGCTGAGAATCATCAACCAAAATATCCTGCCAACAACAGTCTAGAACCGAGCTCTTGAACTCCTAGAACGTGCACCAACATGGTAGGTGTGACAATAATGTGGACACACTGTCCTGGGCTAAGAATAATCCACCACCCTAAGAATATCTACTCAATAGTGGTCCTTTTACACTGATGGATGATCTAGAGACAGTAAATATATAGCTATAAAGTGCACCTCTATGGTAACTAGTGGTCAAGTAAATACTTTCTTTAGACATTTAAGTACTAAAACAAGACAAGGCATGCTGTTATAGGAAAATAATCAATGATGGGGTGATGCGAAGCCAAGGTACTGTTACCACCCCAAAAGTGTCTTACTCCCCTTATACCACAGCATTTGCCAATGCTTCTACATGCTTTTTTTTTTTTTTTTTTTTAACCATGTACAGCTGTTGTGGAACTTCCACATGTCACTTATAACAGCTATAAAGAGCTGTTTCTTCACCAGCCTCCTTTTCCTCTCTTAATAAGTTAATAAGCAGCTCATCATATTACCCAGAAATCACAAAGCCCTCCATTCTCAAGACATATCAGAAAACCTAAAGGAACAAATTTAATTCTGACTACTACAAAGCACTGACACTGGAGACTCCTTCCACAAAATCACAGAAAATTTCACCAAATTTATATAAATCTGTGATTTGCCTCCTGTTCACACCGAGCTGTTACAGAAAATTAATCAACACCTTCTCACCCGTAAGAATCGAGAATTCAACAGCACTGCAGTATAAGACTAGAAACAGGCCACGCGTCATGTGATTTGTGAGATTACTTAACAGCTAAATGCATTGCATACTGGCCTTCTGAGACACTGATTCAAACTGCAGGGGTAATGCAGAAAAAAATGACTTACATATATTAGCCTCTCCAATTGTGTAGGTTTTGCCTGAGCCTGTCTGACCATAAGCAAAGACAGTGGCATTAAAACCCTGAAAGAAGGCTTCGATGAGGGGTTGGACGCAGGCTGCATACACATCCTCCTGGACAGCACTTTCCTCAAAAACAAAGTCAAAGTGGAAGTGGCGATCATGGCCGAGAGTAACCCTTTTATCTTCAGGCAGTGCAGTAATGCAGCTCTCATGGTTGTGCAGGATTTCTTTAGGGAGCAGCGGACGTACTCGCACCGCCACCTGCACGGCTGTGTCCTCTGCCTTGCCCTGCTGGTGTGCCACTTTAGGAGACATGACCTCTGTAGATCTATGGCACAACAGTGCTCAGGATCCTGCATCCATTCTCCTTTTTCTCCAAAAGATCACTGAAAGAAAAAAGTATTCATCACATTCAGAGCAAACACATGTATGTGGGAGCTACTAATTGGGCTGTTATTTTCACTACGCATGAGAACGATTACAAAAATCAAACTGTGGCGAGATTATTATGGTGACACTAAATACTATGGGATACTTTAGCAGTACTCTGAATAGCTTTTTATCAGTACATCATATAGCAATAATGTGTCATTACTATAAATATAGTCGCTTTAATGAACAGAAACCATTTGTCTGGTCATTTTGATAATTTTACGTCCATTCTCTGGATATGAAACCAGTTTTGTGCTTTGGGTATTTTGGAGAGTCTGCAACAAGTTGTTTCTAACAAGTTAATTGGCAAAGTGTGTACTAAGTAACAATATATTTATTATTATTATTATTATTATTATTATTATTATTATCATCATCATCATTATCATTATTAGTGGTAGGAGTAGTAGTATGTTGTAATATACACTGTTTTAGGTGGCAGCTTTACGATTGTTTGCTAAGTTATCTAGCACGCTTTCTTCTGCTAAGTTTATTTTTATTGATGTTTTACGTTTTAAAAAACATTACAGTACGTTTGGAAGCACTCCTATAACACAGCCATGAGAGAGTATTTTTGAAATTACCAACGAGTAACAAGAAACGCACTGATAAAAAAAACAAAACAAAAAAAAAACATAAATTTGCTGTTTTTACAGATATTTTGTAGATATACAGTGTCACGTCTAACTTTGTTAGCACTGATGCTACAAGCGTTAGCTAGAAAAAAAGACCCGCTAGCCAGCTATGTTACACAGAGAACCAAAAAAAGTTAGCTGGATTTAATTTTTACCGTTTAACATTTAAAACATTCAGCTTTTAATACGAACAGCATTCTGACTGTCTGTTAATGGTCGGACTTACCGTTTACCTACTAAAACGAAAATTGTGGCAAACTGTGATTTGCGAAAGTCTATAATAAATTTACAAACTTACTGTTTCCGACTCCATGTTTTTTTCCCCAAAGGCACAAAAGCGTTTTCTTCCCACCCGTATTCCAAAAATCCCGCCTCCTAAGCTATAATTGGCTAGCATCCCGAGTTCATCTCTACTATTGGTGGACTGCGTATGAATAAGGATTATTAGCCAATCCTAGCACAGGACACGGGATTTAATGGTATACGAGTGGGGGAAACGCCATACACTCCATCGCGCTTCACCCAGCGGAAAACAGCCTTCTTGATATTCCATGGAAGCGGAATCAGAAAGGTCTGAGCCACAGAAATGTTACTGCTGAAGCGGGTTCGGGTTACATGTCCTGCCCAAAACGCATGCAGTCGCTATATTGATTAATATTAATAAATTGATATTTTATATTATATTATTTATTGATAATTTAAAAAAAAAAAAGATTTTTATTTAACCCCTTTAACCTGATTCCAAATTTGATTCAGTGCGTCTGCAAATGTTTGTAGCCTACAGTTATAACCTTACACTTACAGTTATAACCTTACAGTTATAACCTTACACTTACAGTTATAACCTTACAGTTATAATCTTACACTTACAGTTATAACCTTACAGTTACAGTTATATCATTACAGTTATAACCTTACAGTTATAACCTTACAGTTACAGTTATAACCTTACATTTATAACCTTACAGTTACAGTTATAACCTTACATTTATAACCTTACAGTTACAGTTATAACCTTGCAGTTATAGTTATAACCTCACAGTTACAGTTATATCATTACAGTTATAACCTTACAGTTATAACCTTACAGTTACAGTTATAACCTTACATTTATA